>OMKY01050832.1:0-13804 GCA_900302395.1 Bregmaceros cantori | reverse complement strand
ACAAGACCAAAACAAAACTCTGTATGCACCAAAGCTGTGTCATTTCAACACTACTGTACGGTGCAGAATGCTGGAAAACGACCGAATACGACATCCATAAACTCTCCACTTTCCACACATCATGTCTACGCAAGATTTTGCGTATATACTGGCCCAGGACCATTTCAAACAATAAACTCCTCAACATCACCAAACAAGACGACATGCAGGCTATAATCAATAAACGTAGGTGGACATGGATAGGTCATGTAATCAGAATGGACTCCAACGCCATTCCAAGACTGGCACTACACTGGACCCCAGAAAGCAAGCGCAAGAAAGGGAGGCCTAAAATGACATGGCGTAGGACAATAGAGAAGGAGCTCCAGCAACAACACCAGAGCTGGGGGACTATAGAGAAGATGGCCAAAAAAAGATGCAAGTGGAGAAGCTTCGTTGCCGCCCTATGCGCCAGCAAGCGTAAAGGGGATAAGTTAAGTTACAGACACACTTGAACACGCAAATGTGAACATGGTTTAAACATGTTTAAAGGTCACAGATGCAAATAAATCAATTTGATGGATAGTTGCACGTGGATCCATAGACCAGCAATGTCTACCAATTACTTAAAAAAAACATGCAAAAAAATATTCCAGTAAGTTATATACTGAGCGTCTCCAAATGAGTGTTCCCGCAGGAAGGGTAACGCTAGGTTTCCACTGCAGAGATTTTTCTATACGGTACGTATACGTGAGCAAAACAAAGGTGTTGTCACCGTTGTAGCATGCTCCATTGTACTGAAATACGTGCGGTAGATGCACCGTCCATATAGCGCTGAGCGGCTGACTGTGCGCTCCGGCGCATGAAAGGCGAAATAATATATATATATATTCAAATGTTTTTACTGAAGCGGCCTCGTGCACGCGGCTTTGTTGTGCGTGTGTGCGTGCGTGTCTCCCCATTGCACCACTCTCTCTCCCTCTCTTTTCTTTTCCGAGATCCGGCGCACGCACACACACACAAGAACAGAATCAAGCGAACGCACACATTGACGCACACAGAAACACACACACAAACCCCCTCCCTCTCCTGCTCTCCGTCCTCCGACGCTGGCGTCACCCGGCGTTGATTTTAAAAATGCATTTTCGAAGTTCTTTTTAAAGATCGACAGCCCTAATATGCATCTACTTCTTTTTAAAGTTACCTTCAGCTGGCTCTGTACTTTGACTGCCAGCTCTGCGCTGTCTTCTTCTGTGTTGTGAACAAGCACCTGATACAACCTGCAGGCCGCCTGTGCCCACCTGTGAAGGGCATTACACCTTCTTTCATTGAGCTCACCAACAAGGCTAAGAACAGCAAACCCTCTTGTCAGTTTTATAGCCAAATTCAAAGCTGCAATTAATGTAACATATTAATAACACCTTTTGTTAGAGATTGTCTAGGATACTCAATATATCTTTTTAATTATCCATTGATAGCAAATCTGTGTGGACCAATAGACGAGTTTACCTGCGAATTACAGGGGGATGGCATTTTGTCCCGCCGGGATGAAACACACTTTCGGTGTCTGTATAAGTTCCATTTAATCTCGTCGTAGTGGACCGCGGTGGCTCACAAAAAACACAAAATGTTCACCAAATCAAAATCCGACCACTAGATGTCGCTGTGTGACCAGTTACACATCATCTCCCTTGCATAGTTCATCATTTTACTTAAATATTGATAAAATCCGACTTAAAGTTACTCACCGAGTGGTCACATGTTCTTCTGGACCAATAGACGGCTGCTTCTACTAGTCCTTCCAAAAGTAATGAGACAATGGAACGAGTTGCACTGATTATTAAATCATGCGTTTGTGGGTCACAGATCCGCACGAGAACATTTGGGTGAGGAATTGCACACCGCAAGTTACCACCACAATTTTTAAATAACCCTGTAGGCGTGTGCTCCCACCGAATATAGATGTTGAAAAATTGGCAAAAACACAGCGAACTAAATGACACCGGACGTGACGTTCAGACACCGGAAGTACCCCCCTGAACTCGTCTATAGTGTCATCACAAAATGTTGAACACCTAGGTAAATATTGATTATTGAATTTGTTGCATGTTAATTGTTGAGTAATAGTTGCACCTCGAAAATACACATTCACAATTCGAGTGTGTCCATAAGGCTCCCACCCAGTCCTTTATACCTGTGGTCATTTGCCTTTTCAGGTTTATGTGAATTTTCCAGAAACACGAAAAACGTTTTAAAAGGGAACATACTTGTAGTAGGTGGGCAGCTCAAAGTGTGAGGGTTGAGGGTTGCGTCCCACACTGTCATCAAAGCCCTTCTTGGTCAGCACGAGCTCCATGTGCTGCCACAGGAAGTCCTTCAGTCCACTGTCGCCCACCACTCCGCCGCCAACTGAACCATACTCGCCATTATTGCCTAGAAGTGGACAAGTGACTTTCAAAAAGATATACATCCGAGTTTTTTTGCTTGTCGGTTAACATAACAGGGGCTGGCTAAATGTTGGGGCTGGCTATAGCTCCGTCGGTTGAGCGGTTGAGGTACCAGCGAAGATCGAACGTTTGGTGGTTTGAATACCGGCTCTGCTCGGGGTAGGTACATGTGTGTGCAATGGGAAACTAAGTGAGTTTGATCTCTACGGTGATCCGTGGCACTATTCATTGAAAACTCATGAGACGCAAAATCAGATTTAGGTGACCGAGTAATAACACGAATGGGACTATGGCCACCACAGCCATTCATCTGATTTGTAAAAAAAAAGTGAAATGCTGGCAAATTGTGTTTGAAACACTATTCGCAGTATCTAGTGGCAAGGTAGTGACGACTATGAAAAGGCCAAGTGCATTCTCCGAAAAACAAAACAACAACAAAAAAACAACAAATGGATATGGTTAAAATACAGGCTAAGGCTAACACATCTGGCTAACCTTAAAGGCCCAAACAGGGATTGGCCCTTGAGCAAGTTTCAGCGAAGTAACACAACATTTTGTTTACCGGTGCTTTGCGTTTGACGTGCCAGTTTCCTGATCTGCTGGTATCGTCGTGATCCAGTCATTAGTGAAGAGTTTGAGTCAGCCTCCTTTAGAGAACAGCTGGAGCGTAGATGTGCAAACAAAGACCCGAGAGGGTCCTCTTCCGTTCCTGGGACCACATATACGAAGGCCTGCAGTAGCACAGGGATGACAAGGGGCTCATTACATTGGACAGTTTGTTCCTACAGTGCAACTAACATGTCATCAGATGACTATGACACAGTCCTGTGTGTGCCAAATGGAAGGCAATAGACTTGTACGATATTACTATATGATCGTTAAGCGGAGATGTCTGCTGGTTAGGCCGATGCCACATATAATATCGTATAAATCGTCAATGTATGCCTTTAAACACAAGACGGTGTGCGACGTAAGCTGAGAATGTGTCTCATGCGCCCACTCCCGCCCTGTTTATTGTTGCACAAGCACTACTTTTAACAACTTTCTATCTTTCTCTCGCTCTCTCCCGCAAACGCACACACACAGCAGTGCTGGCAACGGCACGCCATGCTCACCTGTGGCAGTTAATGTTACAATTCTGTGACATTAACTGCTGCCAATCATTTAAATATTATCCATTTCAAAATCTGAAATATGTGCATTGATCTGCACATATCCTGTTACAATCTTGAAGAGTTTGGCTCGATTTGGTGGCGTTATGTGCTTGAGTTAAATAGAATGGGAGTGTTTAAAACACGCTTGAATATTGTGTTGTACCTGTTGATCCGCGGCACCAATATCAAACGCCGTCGCTTCTTCATTTCACGTTGACCTTACATTAAAAAAAGGTTACACCCCTAGGTTCAGAATCCCTATTTTCAGCCAAGATGTGGTTCTTAATCCCTAATCCTAAAACCTAACCCCTTTCCCAACCCCTAAACGACCTGTAACTTCCCCTTTTTTGTTTATTTATGTTCTTATTTTGGACGATATGATCGTAAAATCAATATTTTGTAGGGACAATATCGTGCATATACAATTTGCAATATCGTCAAAGTCTAGAAGACAATTTTATATTTTTTTTTTACTTCATCAAGAGAGAAACAAGCATGTGTCACTAATGTTGCGGTAGCACCTTTTCAGAGTATGTGCCACGTTCAATGTGAAGTGCCGCTTAAAAAGGAAAATGCCACCAAAAATTCATACTGAAATATTTTCTTCCCTGATCTTAGAGACTATACATCTTGCCTTGGTGTCGTTTTAATTTTACCCCCTGTTTGGGTCCATGGAGCCAGGTTATGCCAACAAAGTACCAATGCACACCAGAGCAGGATAGGTACTCATCGTCTAGGCTTAGATGAAGGAACGAGTATGACCTTTTGATATTATTTTATAGATAGTGGTGCTCAAACTGCACATCATCAATCTATTATTAATACTTGGTTAATTTTTTGTTTTTACCATTTTCCACCACAATTGCCACATAACTGGCAATTGCACATGCATATGGAACCTGAGGTCCAGCGGCACAGGGTTCTTAGTAGTTCCACGAGTTAACTCCAAATCGCATGGAGAAGCCACATTTAGCTTCTATGGTCCTCAACTATGGAATGGCCTTCCGGAAGCCCTCAGGGCCGTGGAGACTGTGGACGTTTTTAAGAAGAAGCTCAAGACACATCTCTTCGATCTAGCTTATAACTAGGATGTCACCGTCATCGGTACATCAGCCCACTGTATTTGTTTGCGTGTGTGTCTGTGTGTGTGTCCATGGTTGAGTGTGTGCCAGTTTGTTTGGGTTGGGAGGCTGCTGGTAATGTTGTTCTGTTCGATGTTCTGTTTCTGTAAAGCACTTTGTGTTGCTCTGCATGAAAAGTGCTATACAAATAAATACAGTTTGAGTTTGAGACTAGGGTCAAAGGTGACATAACTCACCACACTGGAGTAAAAAGGGGTTAGCATTACCATCTCCTTTAATCTGCTTTAGCGGATAGCTACCTGGTTGGCCGGCACACTGAACAGACAGTTGCTGCTCTGGTTGGTGAGCACGCGGCTTTTGCGGAATATGCGGTAGATCTGGTCCTCCAAGGCATGCTGAAGCCTCCGACGGGGGGAGTGTTTCTTGGGTCTGTCTGTGGTCACCGTGGTCTGGTGGTCCGACCCTCCGCCGAGACGCAGGGCCCCGCTCAGCTGGAAGACGAAGAGGAGGCGGGGCGGACACGGCCTACAATTCAGCTTCCACTCTTTGGACACCTGAGAACAGAAGACAAGTCACCGATTAAACAAATTAAATGAATTGATTAAACTGTATTCCTGACTGAAGATATAATTAGACAAGACAACACAGGAATACATGTGCTGGGCTGGGATTCGAACCCAGGACCTTATTGCTGTGAGGCAGCAGTGCTCACCACTACACCACCATGCTGACTGACTAATTGCCGCACCGTGCTTGGTCTTAAAGAGCGTAAAATGGTTATGAAAGATGCTGTACATGCAAATGCATGTATGAATACAAGAGAACTTAACGGGGTTAGGCCAAGGGCACAGACAGCGGTAGCCTTGATGAGGTCTTATAGCCATGCCTGGTGTCTGCAAAGCCCGGGCTCACATGTCTACAAGTGAAATACTATATAGATTAATTAATATACACCTTGTCAAAGCCACACATCATGTTCTTCACTATTGTTTTTGCTTCTCACTGATTACTGGGAAGGCAATAGTTTGGGCAACATATTTTAACGATAATGTGGCGGTGCATGCTCTATTGTATACTACCGACAGAATAATAAATAAATAAACTTGTGTGGTATCCATTTTCCCACCAGACCCAATTGATACTCTTGTCATGGGAATTGTACACATAAAGTTGTTGCTTTTAACTTACTTGGGTGTCCTTGAGTGCAGAACGCAATAGCGGCAGCACCTTCTGCCGCAAGGCGTCCAAGGCGCGGAACAGCCGATCGTACGTGACATCGAAGGCCGCGCCGGGCTGCGCCAAAACCAAGACATGCGACACAGAGAACAGGTACAGAAGGCGCAGGCAGCGCCGTTGTTCGGCACTCTTCCACGACTCGTGTGCTTCAGAGTGCCCAATGTCAGCGGCTAGCGCTTCGCATGCGCGCAGCATCTGCCGCCCGTCGCACACCGACGATGTCAGAACCAAATAAAGGATCCGGGTTTCGGGGCAGAACACTGCCTCGATACAGCTGTCCTCAGAATTCTCTGTCTCCGGGTCCCCGGTGCCGACGAAGAGCGGGAATACATGACGGTCAGCGAGTGTGTTCACTAGGGAGCCTATAAGCAGTCCAGTGCTCTGCATGGGGCTTTTTCCTGTAGAATGAAGCACATCCACACATATTACATAACTGACATCACATTTCGGGATAAGTACCTCTAATGTACACAATATAATTTATGTATTTAGCAGCAAACATGTGGGATTACATTTTAGCAGCAACCATGTGGGATTATATTTGAATGAACTCAGGGAGAAATTAGTTAAACATATTAGACAACGTTAATACTTATTTGAAATCATGTTATTGAAATGAGTTAATTTGACATTATTATATATGTATATAGTATATTCATTCACTGATGTTTCCTTCAAGGAAAATAGCCAATAATTTAGACAGACTTTACATTCCCATTCTATATAGAAAAGAACAATGGACAACAATGGACATAATGATGCAAACTGGAATGCCGATGTATAATAATAAATAAGACATGTACATTTTGGATAATGACGCATGGTAGGTGAAAAGAATATGAAGACGAGGTGCCACAAGAGACATTATACCGCTATTGTGAGTGAAGCCTTCTGGTCGTTGAATTGTGGGACTTACCGAATATGCCCAGGACACAGATCCCTTCGTCCCTGTACGAGGGATCTTCATCCAGTGCGGACTGGAGCAGCGACTCGGCGGTCACAGTGAACGCCATATCGGACCTGACAACACCCACCATCACGGGGGAATGAGACCCGAGCACCACTTCCTATGACAACAGCGGCGGTGTCCCGTTAACAAAAACGGAGCCGCAGTAAAATAATGCTAAATGGTCGTGGGTGCAAAAAATATGACCAGTGGGCCCTCTGAAGATTTCCCTAAGCGTAAGCGATTTCCACAAGCTAAACAAGATTCCCACTTGGGCCCATAAATTGCGCGTGTCTTTCAGCGCACTATGGCAATCAATTTCTTTCAGGGGGCCACGCCATTGCGCACTACGATGTTAATTTTGTCTATGATTATCGCAGCAAGTCGTAAAACGCCTTTCCTCCTAATCTATCTCCATTCGATTCTGCAAATGCTGGCGCAGCTCGTCTTGTTGGGGATGTCCATGAAGTTGACGTTCACTGCTATTCTGTTTTTGTTCACACATCTACAACTGGGTTCGCTGCTCAAATGTGTCCGCAACACACACTGTCAAGAAGCATAGTTCCTAGATATAGGCTGTGTCCGAAATCGCTCCCTATCCCCTACTCCCTATCCCCCATATAGTGCACTCACTTATAGTGCACTCAACAGCAACGGCCGAGATTTCGGACACTAGAGTTGGCGCCGTCAAAATTATTATAAAATATAATTAATATAAAATATAAAATTCAACAATCATCACAAAAACAATCAAACATACTTAAATTTATAACCATTCGCCACAGTCATTCGTTATCTACTCCGGCCATGCCATGTTTTTGAAGTTTAGGTCATTTTTAAAACGTCTTGCAATGCATTATGGGTTATATCGCTCCGTCTAGGGTACATCCGATGCTCACTACTTTTTGCGCTGCATTGTGGGATACTTTCAGTGCACTATATAGGGTACATGGAGAATTCGGACACCCCTACAAAACAGCGTGCGCTCCATATAGCGAACTATATAGGGAATAGGGAGCAATTTCGGACACAGCCAGTGTCAATCAATTTACCTGCGCCACTTAAGCATTCCTACAGACATGAAGAGTGGCCAAGTAACAGTTTTCATGCATACTTCTGCTGCTCGATGCGTAGTCTTTCCTCTTCCACCAGTCTCCTCTGTTCCTCTTCCCGCCTCTGCTCCTCTTCCTCCTCCCGCCGGCGCCGCTCTTCCTCTTCCCGCACACGCTCCTCCTCCTCTCTCCTGCAAGAGGACACAGAGAGTCTGATGCTTCAGGTTTCTATTTAAGGCCTACAATGGTCAGGTTTACCTTTGCCTGTGGCAAAGGTAAACTGCTCCTGTTAAACAAAGTCTCAACAGGAAACTGGTGAAGGGACATTATGTCACAGTCACACACGCAAAAATGTACAGTGAAATTCTTCCTCCGCATTTAAACCCGTCCCTGAGGAGTGGTGGACAAACGCATGTGCAGCACCCGGGGGACAAACTCCAGATTCTGATTCAGTACCTTGGCCAGGGGCACAGAATGGTTGCAGGTTAACTAGAACATGTTTTTGGGGGTGGGGAAACCAGAGTTCCCAGAGTAAACCGACGCAGACACAGGGAGAAGATGGGTCCTCCCAGAACTCTCGTTTTGAAATTGTGAATTTTGTGACGTCACAACGTCCGCGATCTGAGATACGGTGCGCGATGGCCAGTCACTTGCAGGGCCGTCGGAGTCTTGTTCGCCTCCCTCCTCTCCCGTGGGGGATTAGAACGGGTGCTGTGTGCGCGCCCGCCCCGCCTCCTCCAACTCTCTCTCCCCACTGGTGCAGAGGCGCTGGTGGAGGTGGGCGGCGGGGCAGTTTGTGGACTGCACATTGAAGCTCTTGTTCGATTAATAAAAATTGCAGTTTCAACCTTTTATTATTTTTTATCTATTTTAACCTCAAACATGGCTATTTTAGATTGTTGGGAGATTTTCTACCGTTCTAAAATCATATTTATTTTTTATTAAAAATCGGATGGGGTACTGGTGATTTCAAAGTCATGGTAAACACTGTAGATGTGAACCATTTATGCTTCAGTGCACCAAACAGTGCAGCCTGGAATGGATGCAGGCTGAGATGTTTTTTACGTCTTTTCATGTCCATTTGTTCCCATCACAATTAACTAATCCGACAATTGGATAAAGTGCCTCCAATGGTCCTACCATATGCAAATTTGACTGAATATTATTATTATTGTTAGATCATGTGAATATGATCAAATGTTGTCCTGAAAAACGCCCCAAATTGTTCCCGAAATGAGCCCAACACTGCATGCATGTGGTCTATGCCTTGTCCACGCTTGTGTGTGCCTAAAAAACAGCTCACACAAGCATAAAAAGCAAACAACCCCACACAGGATGCATACCGTTTCCTCTCCTGCTCCTCCTTCTCGATGCGGTGCGAGGTTATGAAGGGTGCGAACAGCGTGCAACATCGGTTGAGGAGCTTCACAAACTCCATCATAGCGTCTTCCTTCTCCATGGAGCCCAGCGCAGCCCACTCCCGCCTGGCGAGACAATCAACCGGAAATCAAGAAAAATGATACATTCATATTTTACCAGTCGCTGGGTCTCAATTGTAGCCCACCATTTGTCAATCCAGCATGCAATGAGAAGCACAAATGAATGCCAGGTAGCTCTGGAAGAGGCAAGCTGCATAAGCCACTTTCTGACCACAGCTCTCCTCCTACCCCGCAGACTATATGAAAACTAGTGTTGCACCGATACAGATATCGGTATCGGAAGTACTCGGTATGGGCACCTTTTTTGTGGTATCGGTATCGGCGAGTACGTATGCCCAGTATCGGACTGATACCTTTTTTCCGACGCCGTACGGCAGAAACTGCCGGAATCTTGTCTAATCTAATCATATCTAAATGAAATGTTTTTGTGAAAAAATGTGAGGAAAGTAAGTAAAACCCGCTCCCTGCAGAGTCTAAAATATCTCTTCTCATCTGCTTAAATAAAATGGCCTGATAAGTGGAGTAAGAGGGTTTTTGCATCTGAACTCTTCAGTTACTACCACAATATCACCCAAACAATAAAATATTAAAATAATGAAATAATTCCTAATTCTTACCGCGATAACTCTAGTAACTTCTTCCCAACCCTTGGGAAGAAGTTACTACCAACAGCACTTTTTTTCAAACAGTGGTATCGGTATCGGGTACCGGGTATCGGGTATCGGTATCGGCACCAAAAAATGGTATCGGTGCAACACTAGTTTCTTTCCACGCACAGTGATGCTACTGAATGCAGGGTGTAGCCCTGCTTGATATGCTGACATGTTACATGTGCTGATTCTATGCCAATGCCACATTATAATGTATGTGCTGCTTTTCTTTCTTTTTGTATTGACCTTCTTCATTACCTGTTGATCTTGATACAGTTGTTTCGTGTCCAACTAAAATTCCTTGTGTGTGCTTGGATACGTCAGTTTCGCGGGCTGTGATCTTCTTCACGGAGTGGCGTGCTGGCGGTGATGCCCATAGCTATATCCTTTCCATGCAGTGGCGGAAAGACTACAGAGCCCACCGGGCATTTTCCCGGTGGGCCAACGGCCCTTTATTTATAGTGGTAAAAATCACCGGCAGCAGCCCACTATGTCACCCGCCGGCTCGCACTCTCTTAACCCAGTAAACGGTAGGCACTATTTGGGCCCCCTCTTGTGGTCACTTGGGCCCACTGCATCCTTCAGTTTACACTTAAACGTAACACAAGCTAAGAAGTGATGATTTAATACATTTTTTTAAATATTTAGAGTTTATTTCAGAGCCTGACAGCCTGTATTTAAGTAGCTAATGGAATCAAATAAACAATTAAACGTTAAGTCACCACTCATTGGTTTTTGAGTAAAAGTGTCCACCTTTTCCCCCTTGGCCGGAGCGTTTGTGAATTTATAAGACATAAGTCAATTTCATTACAGATGTGCTCCGCTAATTATGGTGGCCGGTCGAAGTCAAAAATGCCTGGGCCGATTTCTCCTCCCAGTCCAGGCCTGCTCTAAACACATTTGTACGTGGAATTCATTGAATATTTCAAATGGGGGTTCTACTAGTCTCCTTTTTAGCCGGAGGAGTAGACATGCAAAACCTCAACTGTCCAAGTGTGTTTGCAGGAAACACCTTCCAATAGACTGTTAGTGAGCATCAGTTCTTGTAGCCTAGTGGTCAGTTTGTTTGCAGGAAACACCTTCCAATAGACTGTTAGTGAGCATCAGTTCTTGTAGCCTAGTGGTCAGTTTGTTTGCAGGAAACACCTTCCAATAGACTGACATGTAGATATCAGATCATGTAGTCTAGTGGTTAGTATTGGGACTGGTGTGCCAGAGGTTGTTGGTTCAAATCCCATTCAAAATTCTGTTAAACTCATTTAAAAACTTTGGAAACACAATCAAATAACAGACAGTCAACAAAAAATACACAATTAGCCGTTAAAGTACAAGTTTGCTTTTAGCAATTGTTAAAATTTTTCAGGGGGCGGGTCATGGGCGCGAGGTAACAACTCAAGAAATCAAGATTCTTCATCATTTTTCTTGCCCGCGCCAGTAAAAATTTGCAAAGCCCCTGTTTTCACTCGTTCCGGAGATGAGCACCCCTGGTTTATCTCTCAACCCCCGAAGACACCACTTTGCACCAACCTGGGGGAGTCTGTGCGTGTCGAACCCACGACCAGAACACCTGCACAATGTACAGAATATCTGTGCTCTGCCACGTCAGCCACCAGAGAAGGGCTCTGGAACCCTGTTCTCCGGGCGCTTTTATCATTTAGATCCTTTCAGAAACCATTTAAAATTGAACCATCAACCTCTGGACTACAAACCCAACACAGAAACCACTGGACTACAGAGGACTGCGGATAGCTCAAGTTGTTGGTAGCCTTTAACTGCTGCAGTCACCCAAGGGATTTCTGAAAGTCAATCTCACTCACAAGCAAACAACAACATATCGTTTTTTAAGCCTTTGATCAATTTAATGTACAAATGTTTTATTAAAACTTTCTGCAGGACTTGAACCAACAACCTCTGACACACCAGTCCATGACACAGACCACTAGGCTACGAGAAGTGACAGTTACATGTCAGTGTAAAAGAAGAAAAAGAACCCCTATTTTTTCAATTTCATGTACACATGTGTTTAGCATGTTGTCTGTAGTGTAGTGGGATTTGAACCAAAAACCTCTGAATCACCAGCCCACAAGTCTGACCACTACACTATGATGTACAGTGCTCAACAAGAAATATATTGGGGAGCTGTTTCCACTTGGCCCGCCCACCCGGAAAGTTTTAGGAATTGCTAAATGCTAACACGCACTCACAGACAGTTTATTATTGCTGCCTCAATGAATTTCATGTACAAATGTGTTCAGAATGTTGTCTGTTGGGATTTGAACCAAAAACCTCTAAATCATTAATCCACGACTCTGAACACTGGACTAGTGTCTTTGGCTCTCAGCTGTCAACTTGACGCGTCCATTAGTAGATTTTTGCTAACATGCAGTCACAGATGGCTTATTAAGGCTCCCTGTGGCATGTTCACTTAATCATGAGCAAATATTTGATAACATTTGGTAAACAGAATTAGAAGTCGGTCAGGTGTGGAAGTTGACCCAACAGCCTGAGAGATCAGACCATGTCACTAACCACTTGACTACTGGTACTGGTACCAGCTCTCTGGACTATTGCACACATGTATTCCACTTAAAAGGTGTCAATCAATAGTGCAGTCTGGTACTAGCCTCCTACATAAAGGACTAAAACGTCACTATGGTGGATTTGAACCAGCAACCATTCAACAAGAAGCCCAAGTTATAATACACTACACCACAGGCTCTCTGGTGCCTCCTGTGGCTGAAGGTAGAATTTATCTGTACCTCATTCATCAGTGAATTAAACCAAAATATTGCCCTCTGTAGAAGTGACAGGAGCAGAAGTTGTACCACCAACCTCTGACAAATATCTATGCTTTTAATTCATAATTAAATGATGAATGATAATTGTATTAATAAAGGTTATGTAGAGTTATGGAAGGAGTATGTTGAAGGCTGTGGTTTTTTTTATCGTATTGATAGACATGCATGTCTGTCTGTGACCCTGTATCACATCAGGCCTAGCGACTCCCCTGGTTATCCCTCTCCCACCAAGCACCACACCGTTTTAATTGGCCAACGCTGGGCCGTATCTTCAAAGCCTGTCCTTGACTCTTGTGCCAAGTCCCGCACTTCAGAAGTTTGGCTCCCGTGTAGATCTTCTCCGGTGTGGGCGTGGCCACGGTCCAAGTAGGGGGCGGGTGATTGACATTGAATCTCAAGGCAGCAAGTCTGAGAAGTGGAGAGGGGAGGACAGAGACACAGTACGTGTCCTGGGAGTCGAAGAGGTGGTTAGAGCTAGGGCTGGAGAGATTATATTATTAACCAAATCAGACCACCAGCAGATATGACTACAATTTATTCTAAACCTGGAGCCGTGACTGGGGCTCAATTGGCCTGGACCTGAATAAAAATGTACAAAAATTAGCCTGAACCTCATCTTATTGGCCCAGGCCACAATTAATCTTGTATATACTGTTATGCAGCACCATAGCGTTTTTAAATGTATTGTTTTTCTATTATGCATTGTATGTTGCAAACAAAAAATCTGCAGGCCTGCCAGGCCCTATAGACCAGCAGGCCACCTGGGAAATGCCCAGTGTGCCCTACAGTCCGTCCAGCACTGGCTAGAGCGATGCGGTATGGGGGGAAATTGGGATGGAGAGAGGGTGGGAAGGGGGCAAACGAAAGAACATGATTCGCCTTGCTGTTGTTGTAAATGAGTGAGGTGTGTGTGTGTGTGTATGTATGTATATATATATATATATATATATATATATATATATATATATATATATATATATATTCGTGCCTGTGTCTGGTTTTTAATTCATGTAGAGGTGTT
>OMKY01050806.1:0-13582 GCA_900302395.1 Bregmaceros cantori | reverse complement strand
CTATACTATGATCAATTACTAAAAAAAAACCTAGCCTCTCTTCCACAGATAGTCTACCAATAGATGGTCAATTGATGCTTTCAAAAACCCACAATCTAGATTCTGAGAATTTTTGTTGTTGTGCGTGAACATTATTGCAGCTGCAGGGTCCTTGTTTGACTTGATTGACCTTCGTCACTGTATTCATTCTGAGGACCAAGGATTCTATACTATGATCAATTACTAAAATAAAACCTAGCCTCTCTTCCACAGATAGTCTACCAATAGATGGTCAATTGATGCTTTCAAAAACCCACAATCTAGATTCTGAGAATTTTTTTTGTTGTGCTTGGAAACAAAGTACTGTGAAATCGAGGAGGTTCGTCTTTAAGACATCCACAAATCCTCGGGCACTCTCCTCCACTGGTTCACTGTCTTCTGGCATCAGTTCTCTTGCTCAGGGCACTGTTTGCTAATCAGAACATCACCTCTGGTCATTGTGTAATTGGTGCAAACTCTTTAGGGAATTTGAGTTGCCTTACCAGGTCAACGTCCAACATCAAAGTCGCTGCTGAAAAATCAATTCCTTTCACCTTCTGCTACGAGAGACCTCTTTGTGAAGGGTATGGTTGGTTCTGTGGTACTTTTTGAACCCACTGATGTCGGCGAGAAATAATTTATAAGAAAGTCATTGCTGCAGATGAAAGGCTTCACATGTAGAAGGCTCAATCTACAGTTGAATGACTGACGGCGTCTCTCTATGTTCAGAAGAATAAAGCCAAGAAGAAAGGCAAAGATGAGAAGTACGGTTCAGAGCTGACGACCCCTGAAAACAGCTCGTCTCCTGGAATGATGGACATGCACGGTGAGAAAAAAAAATTCAAGTTATTTTTTGGGTGCAAGCGTCATTTTTCATTCTTTATTGAGATGGATAATGACAGGATTAAATCGGAAACTGGGATGAAGAGTCTGGGGAGACGTTGCAGAATATCCGAAGAGGGGATTAGAACCCGCGGCACTGCTCAACTTATGGTCGGGAGTGCGCGCTTTATATCCACTCTGCCACCGTGCTCCCAATGCAACTGTTTTTAACCCTTTCCTGCCCAACCATTTTGCTCTGACATTTGAAGATCCGCCAGAGATTGGTCTCTACTTCCGGGGGGAAAAAAAGGACGACGTCTGTGGTAATCATTAGCACTGAAGGCATTTAATGGCCGACCTGGTAATTGCTCTGTGAAACCTAAATGTTAATGACGAGACTATAGCAATACATTTCTTCTATTGTCTGTAAAAGGACCATATTGAAATGTACATTCGTTCATCTTACTTTTGTGCTGCTTGTTAGAACAAGTAGAACTGAATCATGAAGAGTAGTCCGTTTTCTGCTAAATAAGTTAAACTGTAACTCTAATCCGAATTTGTGATGTGCTGACTGTCTTCTCCAGACGACAACAGCAACCAGAGTTCCATCGCCGACTCGTCACCAGTCAAACAAGAGAACAGCTGCAGCACTAGTCCCGCCCCTGACCCCAGCGCCCTTGCACACCGTGACCTAGACGGCAAGAACGTCCAGAGCCCGGACACCAAGAGAGGTAAGGCCAACACAGACACGCGCGCACACACACAAGCGACCTGGTTATTGCAATACTCTTGTGTTGGTGTGGGGAAATGTATTCTAATTCTAAACGACTTGAAGGAATTTTCAACCAGTCCGCCTTATTTAGCCAGGATTAACATAATTAATTATTTGGTTCAATGTGGTAGGCATTGGTGCAGACTTCTCGAGCCTGTAAGTTAATTAATACTTTGGGCACTCTGGTTAGCTCCAATTTCGATCAGAAGTTTGCTGAGCTTTATTTCTGACCTCCATCTCCAAACTTGCTAGCTGATTGGGTTTCTGTACTTTAACAATTTATTCAGTGGTGCAAGCCCAATATCTTATTATTATTATTATCAGCAGCAGCAAAATTCCTATATCATTGGATTTACTCAAACTGCACAGGGTTTATCACTGAAATAATTAATTGTTGAACAATTCAGATTATTCAAGCAAATTGTATGAACACATGTTCATGCCTGCCCCCTCAGGAAAGACGGCGAGCCAGTCTGATGTCTCTGACAAGCCGTCAAGCCTGAAGAGGGACCGGCAGTCTGCAGACGACAAGCTGTCTCCAGACAACAAAACCTCTCAGGTAACTGGGTTGATGAAATGCATGTTTATATACGATAGCAGCATATGATAGAGGAATAACGAATGTCTGTGTTCTATATTGTTTTGTATAGTTTATTTTACATTTTTCATCTTGGTTGACTCTCCCCGAGCACTGTGTCCTATCAACCCACTCAGCAAATCGTTGGCAAGCATGTATGTACTCGCATGTTCAATCGGAATCGGTTGGTTGAGAAAATATAACACTTTGACTAGTGAAGAGAGTACAGCTTCAAACATCAAAATATTTTCATTCATGATCTATACTGTGAGTCATGTCTGTCCACAATCATTTTAGGGTTTGTGATATAGTTATTGAGCCAAACACCCAACCATTTTCAGAATGGACTGGTCCTTACCTCCTGGTTCAGATCGTCCCACCCTATTGTTTGCATCTACGCACTTTGTATGTTGCAATATTGATAATTAACATGTTGTAATTATTTTACATGTGTAATCAAATGTTATGCTAAATCCAACCGGGATTTGTGTGTAATTGACAGGACCTTGAAGAGGAAACGCCACCCACCAAAAAGTCCAAGCAGGAGTCTCCGCCTCAAGATTTTGAGGAGAGTTAAAGTGGTTACCTCTTTTAAAACTAGTCCGCCAATCTCTCTCCTTGTCGATGCCTCTTTCTCTCTCTCTCTCTCTCTCTCTCTCGCTCTCTCTCGCTCTCTCTCTCTCTCATAAGTGATAATACCTCTACTGCCCCCGCTCCCACCCTTGCCGTGCCAGCGCTTCCTGTTTTACCTCCACGAATACCACATCACCCTGCCTTCCCCTACACTCCTTGTCCTGCGGGGGGGTGGGATTGGTCTAGTGCCATTGGGCCAAGGCGATGATCGAGTTGAGACGAGCTGACCTGAATCTGTGATTTAAAAAGAAAAACATGTGGAAAGTGCGTAACTGCAAACACTGCGATTCCATTGCAGTCCTGCCTTAGCCAGCGTAATATCACACTGAAAAAATATTTAAAACGTTTTCCAAGATCACTATTTGACATTGATACTAATAGATGCTGTGATCTCATGTGGAATAAAACAGTTTTAACTAGTCTAACTTAACTCACTGGACAAGGCATATCATTTAAAATGATGGGAATCTTGTCCCAAACACTGTTCTTGGTGTTCATAGATTCCATGAATGTAAACAAAGTAATGCATTGTTAACCCTTTAGAGCCCTTGGGACTTGAATCCTCGTCACACAAGAGATGCACAATGATATATACAATGTGGGGCATCTTTTAAAAAGTGTTTTTTTTTAATGATATCAAAGTTCAGTGAAAAAACATATCCTACGCACCCATGAATTTTGCAGTAGCATGGTCACAGCCAAAATGTTTAACCAAGTTTTGTTTAATGGTTTTTCATATGCATATCCTTTAATCACACTGCTGTCCTGGCCCCATGACTTGTTCTTGTAGCCCATTGTGAATTTTCACAGATCAAAGTGAAAAATGAATCAAAAGTTGGACATTATTGTCGTGCAACATTTAGTTTTACTGGCTTTCATTCGGTTGGACTGCTTTGGCTTGTGCAGCAAACTGAGGGAACATTTTGTTTTGATTTTAGTAATATTGAAACGATGAGTAGCAGTTCTATGGACTCAAACACATTCCCTCCCTGCGCACTCCTACTCCTTTGGACGCCCTCTCTCTTCCTGTCCTTCTAGGTGTTTTCTCAGGAGGGTCAATGCACTGTTCGTACTGGTCCGGTCATCACTGACAACTCTTTCCTTTTTTTATTATTATTATTTTTTTTCAAGTGTGTCGCATTTAGATTACGACAGCGCAATTTGTTTCTATCTCGTTTTTGTACTGACTCTTTTTAAAGTTCTCTTAAAAGGAAGCATTGCCGATTCTTTCTTTTTTCTTAAGTTGTCTTTTTTACTTTTGTTGTACATGAGCATGTTTTGTTTTTCGTTAAAACAAATTGTTCATTGACGTTATTCCTTTTGTGCCATTGTTTTTTTTTTTTTAAATGTTATCTTTGTTTTCATTTAATACATCTGTCAGAGGCTAAGAGCTAAGAAGAACATTGTTAGATATTTGCACAGATATTTGGGACTGGATTAGCACACGTTTGAAGCACTGCTGTTGTTTTTTTTCCCCTAAGTTTGTACGGACCAAACTTGTTAATTTAGTTAGTTATGTTTTAGTGCTCTCACTGTTGTTTTTGCCTCACTGGTCCACTCTGCTTGAAGACAGTTTTTTTTTTTTTTTAAATGGCAACTGACCACTTAACCCTTCACTGACAGATGGCCTTTTCGTCCAGAAACTTTTTAATTTTTCAGTTACCCCCCCTCCCTTCTTTCTCTCTCTCTTTCTCTATCCCTCTACTCTCTACTAGAAAACTGTTGCAAATGCTCCGAGGCGTTGATCCCACCGCACGGCTACTACTACTACTACAAAAAAAAACCTTGTCATTACCGTTGGATCAGTGTCTGGCGTGTGCCTTTTTGTAAAAGACCGTTCGGCTGTATTGCTAACAGCTTTGAGTGTCTGGCTCCAGTCGTTGTCAACAATGGGATTGATGTTGCGTTTAACATTTGAGATAAGCTGGAGCTGTCACAACCCTGCTGTATCAGTACAACCTGTACCATGTCTTGGAGATGACTAGCCTTTCTGCATAGGAATAAGTTGATTTTAGTGAGTATGGCCTATACTTGTGCCATTAAGGACTTTGTACGTGTCACTACCTATCACCAACTATATGTAGCTCTGAACTGAAACCATAGTACACCTTTTGTGTTCTTTTTGAAATTCTTGAAACTTTGCAGTGAGAATTTCAGGCCCGATGACCTCAAAATACACACTTTTTTTTCTATTTTTAAAATTGTATTTGCTTTGTCTTTATTCCAACACTTCCGAACATTGTGAATGACTGCAAAATGTTTTTCTTTTCAAAGACTTTTTTTTTTAACTTTCAGTGAGTTCTGCACTGCGGAGGGAAAGATGGTTAAAAATGGTATAAGAAAGTGAAGCAAGACATTGTGACAAGTTAATAGAAGATGGGTTAGCTTATTATATACCTCATGGCGAGCTGTCGGCTTCGCTGGAACAAAAAAGCTACGTATTGACACTCGCAAAGCATAATGTCGTAGCGTTCTCACCTTGGTCGATCCAAATGTCTTTTTGTTTTTTTTGTGTGTCTGTGTGTGGACAGAACCCAATACAAGGAGCTGTGAGATGTGAAATGGGGTATGTTAGCGGGACCACCATGTTCGATCTTGTACAGATTTTTTTTTAACTTATTTATTCCATTAGTAGTGCTTGGGTTGTACCATGTCTAATTGTTTTGTTTTCTTAATAAAATTCACAAAATGTTGCTCTGAGATTCCATTTCAATAGTCTGCTCAGTCAACTTCAGTGGCAGAGACGTTCTACATGAAATTTCCATTCTAGGTGCAATATTTCAGACTGACCTGAGGTAAGCAGACGCAGACAATTCACGTGTGTGCTATAATCCACGTCATTTACCACCTTTAATGTGTAATGTTGATATACATTATATTGTAGTGAACAGTGCCACCACGACTGGGTGCCGCGGGCCATCCAGAGATGTATCTCGCCCCTCACCCGCGTGGGGGCGCCCCGTCATTACACTACAATTGGTGTCAAGTGGGATTGCGTCGCTCGGCAGCCCAGCTCCCAACGTGGAGTGGGAGCTGGGCTCCCGAGGACGTAAGCCTTGTGGGAAGGGGCCAGTATAGTGAATGGTGCCGAGGTGTCGCTAGCAGCTCTGTACAAATACCAGCTGGGCGACGCTTGGAAAGTAGCCAGGCTGGGCTCTTGTCGAATCCAGACGTATCTCCCCCTCAACCACGTGGGGGTGCTCCATCATTACAATGCATTCTTTATTCCTAACAAATCACACATCTTGAAATCTATAAATTTCCGCATGTGATTTCAATTAACTGGAAATCTTGAGTTATTTCGAATCAAGTTTTTCCAACACGGTGGTCATGCGGGACGTTTTCATAGAACGTGATGCCACATGTCTAGTCGCATTGCTCGAGCCATTCATGTGGTCTGGCTTGCCAGGCTACACAATCTAGCAGGTGTATATCTACGTTATAACTGAACGTGACGTCATCAACACGCGCCTTGTGTTATCACCAGTCCTGCGACGGTCCCTGTTATATCGGATAATTCTAACGTATTTTTGCCGTTATGTAAAGTTCGAATCCCAAATACGATTCGCTTATTTTGTTAGGGTTAGGTTAGGGGTTAAGGTTAGGGGTTAAGGTTAGGATTAGGGTTAAGGTTAGGGTTGGGTTACGATTAGGGTTAGGTTAAAGTTAGGATTAGGGTTAAATTTAGGGTATGGTTAGGGTTGGGTTAAGGTTAGGTTAGGGGCATGTGGTAGGAGGTTAGGGTTAGGTTGGGGGGTTAGATTAGGGATTGGGGGGCTAGGGTTTGTACCCATTCAAAATAGGCGAATCGTTTTTTGGATTCACCCCTTACATCACAGAAAATAATACGCCTAAATTATCCGATTTAACGTCAACCATCCTGCGACAAGCGTGACAGCAGCAGCAGCAGCTCGTAACAGTTGAACTCGTTCATTTGTAGTTAAAAGTCCGTCTTTAGTGTTGATCTTTCACACGGATCCATATTTAACGCTTTGTTTGATGCACTAACTATGTGTAACGCGAAATATCCGGGAACAATGAACTAAATTAGTGGCAGCGGTGACACGCTGTGAGATTCGCATTCGTTACCGAAGTAAATAATGCAATTACACTACTGAGTCATACATTGCTTATTGATAGCGTCATTATTCTGATTTCCTCACAGGATCCGATAATATTTCAGTGTCATCATGAACGAACAAGGTGAGTGTTTTCAAGCATGGGCCAAGGAGTAGCATAAAAGTAGTATTTTAAAAAGGGGAGGGGATAAGGCAAATTGAAGATAATATTATAAATCTTATAATTACGAATAATTGTGCATATTCTATAAAAAGCATATTTTGAATTTTTTTCCATGACAGGTTATAATATAAAGATGGATATTTCTACTTTCTTATGGATTTAGCATTTTTAGTTTGGAAACAGTATGAAAAATGTGTTGGAAAATGATTAATCTTGAAAATCAATCACAAAGCCATGCACTTCATTCCCAAGTGTTTTTTTGAAAATCTGAAAATCCTTTGTCAAACCACAGCTGGTGGTTTATGTGTTCTCCTATTTCTTTCAATGTTCTATGCTATTATTTCCTATCCAGAGCTGGTAGAGTATTTCCGGAACACCATGAAAAATGATCCGGACATGGCGTCGGCCGTGGCAGCCATAAGGAGCCTGCTGGAGTTTTTGAAGAGAGATAAAGGTGGGCATCTCTTTACCTCCCATCTATACATCTGTCTTTTCAGCTCTTGTCTCTCAATTGTTGAATGAATACCAGTACATGTTTAGAAAATGTAGATATATGTTAGTGAAATAATCTCTGAAATTCTCCTGCCCAAATCTAAAGTGTCTTTCATCCATTGAAACTTGGCAAATTTTGGCAGAAATTATTAATGGTGTAGACCCATTATTCAATTTATTGAATTGTTTGCCAACTAATTTGATAATTGATTAATTGGCACTGCCGCGATTGTTTGTTTGGTCCGTTATCCACTCAAACATGTTTTAATATATGGTGCTCCTAATGCCAGTCGCCATTCATTGTGTCATGGCCGTACACATTCTCTTGCTGAGTAATGTTAAGCCCCACAGCAATGCAACACATGTAATATAATAAATAAGTAAGCTTGGGTCAAAAACCCAATACGTGGAGATGGTGACAGATGAAAAGATTTGACATATTAATAATAGATAACGGTTCCACTGCGAATGAAAAGCAAAAACTGACAGATTAATCATCGTCTGTAAAATTGGCTGATTAGGCGACGATCAAAATAAACATGCAGCCCTAGAAATGTGTATGATGATTCCTCATTGAGGACCATTGATCAAAGCCACAACTTGTGAAGATGGATTCAACAAATGAAGTATTTAAACTGACCTCCTTTTTGAGTTGTGTTTGTTCAGCAACACATTTGTGTCTAACCTGTGACATGTGTGAACACCATGAACCTACAGACATAGTGAACATTAATATATGGACTGTAACCATGTTGCCTGTTGGACTCTTATCTAAACTGCTGCGTGACTTCAGGTGAGACCATCCTGGGACTGAGAGAGAGTCTAAAATGGGCGACGTCTCGTCTGATGGGTGTCGACTCATCTGTAGCCGTTTCCTCTGCCGGAGAGCTTTTCCTGCGCTTCATCAGCCTCACGTCCCTGGAGCATCAGGTGAACAAAATATGCTGAACAATATGTATGAAGCTGATTTTTCTGTCAATTTAGAAATTGAAGCTCCCATTCTTACACACGGGTCTTGCGGGCCCGTAAGGGTTACGCCGGGTTTCCACCAACGAATGCGCAGCGCAACGCAAAAAAAACAAATGTGTTGCAGCCATCGGAGCGTGCCCCACCACACAGCGCAGCCCACGCAATGCAACCCACGCACCCGCACAGTAGAGGTGGGCGACATGACGATATGTGTATCGTTAGGACGATAGAAAAATGTGTATCGTAGACATTCTCCTGTATCGTTTATATCGGGATAAAATCTTTTTTTAGTGCCATTATACACTTTTAATATAATTTCGCATTTTAATACAATATTTTGCGTTGTTAATATGCAGTTTATAGTTAATAAAAAGATAAGAAAAAGACCGCTTGGTTTTGCAACGCTTTACGCCACACGGCGCGGCAGCGCCGAAGAGATATATGGCTGCACGGAGGATGGTTTTGCGACACTTGCTTTATGTCACACGGCGTGGCTGAAGTGGAAACAACAACAATGGATGCGCAGGCGGATGAGGGTGTATAGCAGTCTGACTCAGACACACGTGAGCAGACACTTCAAGCACCACTTTTGTCTAAAAAGGGGGGCACCTCAGTGGTGTGGTTTCACTTCGGGTTTGCACCCTCGGATGCGGTGCAAAAACAAAGTTGTCCCCGCGCCCGATTCCAACACAACCCTCTTCAACCACCTGAACAGTGAAAAGGAATATGCCAGCCTACAGCTAATCAAAACAAAGCGCAGTCAAACGGCAGAAAACGAATCCGGTACGCAATACAGCAAGCTGAATGTGAAGCAATCGTTGGCCCGAGGCGCACAGAGCGGACGTTGTGCGTGTGCGCGCCGCTGTTACAAACGGCTTGCGCTGTGAGGCTCCGCCGAGTCACAGACACTGCGTGAATCTGTGTCCGTACCCTAAGTAGAGGGAGATATGTAAAAAGAGAGGAGGAAAAATGTTCCCGCTGGCTGGCTCCGTGGTGTAGTGGTTAAAGAGAGACAGCCCCAGTCTTGTTTCTGTGGCTTAAGACCACAAAGTAATTATCATTACATTACAAACTCAAAGTAATTCGTATATCTGCAATTTTATATATAGGGTATAATTCAATAAGGCATTTCATGTACAATTATTTTTTTCCCCAAGTTATTTCTAACTTTCTTCTTACTTTTAATTAAAAACAAATTAAATTGCTGCTGATAGGCAAGTGGCAAGCTTTTTCTACAGTTGAGATCACATCCAGATTCACCCAGTTGTCCTTTCTATTACATGTCGATTCTTTGCATGTCTGTGTCCATTTGGCTGCGTGGCGGGCGAGAGGCGCTGGGTGAATGAAACACAAAACTATCCCGCTGTCCGCTCCGCGGTACAACCCGTATCCTAATGGATATTAAAATGTATTTAATAAAACACACCATTCTGTAGGCTGTTTCATGATTATTCCGAATATGTTATACACATAGATCTGACCAAGTTCCAAGCCCACTGGCTCACGACGTGGAGATGGCCCCCGGGTGCTGCGCTGAGGCTGCTACGTTAACAAATAAAGGAGAGCACGCCACCTTGCACAGCGGTTTCAAACACGGGACGGCACCACACACGTCACGTTATTATTATTATTATTATTATTATTACACCGCCGACTTTCACTGCATGTTTTCTCTCTCTCTTCCTCGGTCTCCCTCTTGAGCATCATAATGTTTTACAAAAGTTGGTTTTAAAAGCATATTACACACACACACACACACACACACACCCAAAACCGGCAAGAGAATAGGGAAAGTGACGTATCTGCTGGTGCTCTGGGCAAAGCCAACTAGCGCGCCAAATGTGTCCCGCAGCCTTCAGCGCCCTGCGCTAAGCCCACTGCGTACAAGCAGGTGGAAACACAGCGGAATACGCAGGTGCGCACTCCTTGGTGGAAACCCGCCGTTAGTGAGGACCCCCAAGGCGGTCTCCAGAAGGATTACAGTTTTAAACCATGGGTCCGTGAACGGCCTGAACGTGTTATGTGAATTTACCACCATAACCCTTCCAGGAAGTTTTTTTTTTCAGGAAATGCAAGGCTGACTCTAGTAATGCTGATCAATTGATAAAGTGGTCCGCAAGTAAATTTTGGGCCGGGGAAAGAGGTCCTTGGGGAGAAAAAGATCCACATTCGATTTAAAAAAAAAAAAAAAAGTTTAATCTTTTCACACACACTGTGCGTTCCCCCTTATAAACAGCTCAATCATTCAAATGTCATGGTGGTGTGATTGGCCTGGGTTCTGGCCTTTGATCAAGTCAACGATTAGCAACCGGTATATGTGTTAATTCAATAGAATATTATGCAATACTTGTCACAAAATAATAAATTAAGCACTGTAGTAAAGATGCCAACCAGTGCGAGACACCTACTGAATTGCTGTGGTCGCCGCTTATCATGGCTAAGTTTCTCCAAATAGACTCATGTGGATGGTGAATTCCCCCCTGACTGCATTCCCCAACGCCATCTGTTGCGGCGTAAGTGGTAATTTATGGGTGGCTGCGTATTTCTTCATGGGCAATTTTATCTCCGTAAGCAAGAGGTATCGGGAGTCTATGGAATCAGGTCTGCACTCAGTCAGGGTCAGCTAGCAAGAGAGATACTTCATTTACAGATGACTGTGTCACACATGCACTGAGAAACAACCATTGTGAAGTCATAGTAGGTGACGCCCAATGGAGATAAAGAAACAGTAGTTTCTCAACACCATCTGACAGTATCACAGAAGCCAATTCTAGGTGCGAACTAATCACTGTCATGAAGGATCTGTCTCGCTGTAAGAAAGTGATGGAGGATAGAGGCCAGCTGTACCTGGAGAAGATTTCCACGTCTCGAGACAAGGTGGCCCAGCTGTGTCACACCTTCATCAAGGATGGAGCCGTAAGTCTGCTTCAATTTTATAACTTCACAGTTAAGTTTTGTTGCCTCATCGAGTTGTACCAGAACATCTTGGGTAAAATGGACACCGTGGAGGCCTTGGATAATGGCTGTGTCCGAAATAACTCCCTATTTCCTATATAGTGGTGCACGCCATTTTGTAGGGGTGTCCGAATTCTCCACCATCCCTATATAGTGCACTCAAAGTATCCCATAATGCACCGCGATAAGTAGTGAGCATCAATGTACCCTACTTACTTACTTACTTATGCTCTTCGCCCCCAATGGGGCATAAGGCATTGGTAATGTTCCTCCACCTATCACGGTCTTTAGCAGCCAGTTGCGCCGTGTTCCATGAGAGACACATCTCCTTTAGCTCTGCCACTACCGTTCTGCGCCAGGTGATCTTGGGTCGGCCTCGTTTCCTTTTCCCTGGAGGTGTCCATCTGAGGGCCACTTTGGGGATTCGCTCTGGGGGCATTCGAAGTACGTGTCCAAGCCATTTTAGGCGACGGTGCTTTACCTCCGAGACAATGTCTCGGCAGGCAGTCTTTAAGTAGAGATCGTTGTTGGAAATTTTGTTGGGCCAGAATATACGACAGATCTTTCGCAGGCAGCCTTTGTGGAAGGAAAGTAATCTAATAGGAGATTAATTTGGGATTACCTTAAAAATTAAAATAAGTTCAACAAATCCAAATGTTTAAATGTAGTTAATTGTGGGCGGTTCCAGGCCATAGCTGAAACAGTTGGACAGTTGAAGTCTATAGCAAATCATTTATAACCCGATAGCTTACTGGCATGCCAGAACCAATGAATCGTCGACGCATCGCTCGGGACTAGATGGACCAGCCAGGCAGACAAATCAGATTGTCGCCCAAAATTCGGACAGTCCATGAAGACGTGGGGCTCCATGCCACTTGCCACGCCTACTGCGCTGTGATTTGATAACTTTATTTGATTGACACTTTTTTTTTATGGACACACTGATAGTGGGGAAAAGACTGATTAACTAGCATGTTGTGCTCTTGAGCTATAGGGCGTTGTCCAGAGGTTTACTAAGCCGGGTCCATCTTGCTGTTTGGCAACGCATCCCCATCTATGAGCACAGCAGCCATATCTGTGGCCGGACCATGACACGCCACGGCCTTCCATCCATCTTTGGTTTTGCGACTGGGAGTACACCGAGTCCGGGTGAACTGCGGGACACTTTATCCCAGCAACGGTTGGCCGGTCTTTGGCTTACGCCTCAGTCGTTTGTCAGAATCCACGGAGCCTGTTATTATTGTATTATTAATATTGTATCTCAGACTCGCTACACTATTGACGCCACTTTGACATCCCGTTGCACCCGGGCACAGACGAAGCGGGAGGATAAACCATGAAAATGAATTTAGAAGAGGAGGGAAGTGAAGGGTTAGTTGTGGGGAAAAAGACAGTATTTCTCAATAAGCATGTTGGGAAAAGGCGCCGGATATGTCATCGCCAGTTAACCAGACGTAAGGCTGTCTAAATATAATACTGAACGGGTGAGAACGTGGGAGCACTGTATCAAGGCAGGCCTATAGACTTTGTTGGATTTGAATCTGACAAATTGATGAAGCTGGCACCTAGCATCGCAAGCAGTGCTTAATTTGTCAAGCAGGGGGTCCTGGAGCGCTGGGGACGAGTAGCCCCCCCAGCTCAAGATCAGCTGGGGGAGCGCATGTCAGAGGTGGGGGAGCGGCCGTCAGAGGTGGGGGAGCTAGTTCCCCCTTGCTCCCCCTAAAATTAAGCACTGATCGCAAGTGATGCATTTCCTGAAGCTACCACTAGAGGGCACTGCCTTGGTAAGGCGCTTGGCACTGCCTGCTATACACAGGCAAGTTTCTGGCGAATGCTAAACTGCCTAGCAGACGTGTAGCTTCTATATAAAGGCCAGATCGCCGTCACCTCGGCGCTATGACATAATACTTGAACTGACACGGTATCTATCCCGGCAAGCTAGAAGAAATGTGTGCTCAGGTTAATTAGCCTACACAGTAAATGTTGCAGTGTTAGATCAACACTTAAAGAGTTAAATTTAGTGGCAGAGTGGTTATGGTTATGGTCAAGCAGTGTCACAGGCTCTGGCCCCCTCTCTGGCTTTTCTGCGGTGTATCCCCTCG
>OMKY01050790.1:0-12176 GCA_900302395.1 Bregmaceros cantori | reverse complement strand
GAACAAGCGGTTATGCTGATCATCGATTAATCGCCCATTTTTTACTTATTATTAAAAGTTTAAAAATTAATATTGGCAAACTTGTTGTTCTGTTTTGCTATCTCCACTCATTGCTGACATCTCCATTTTTTAGTATTGGCATGGATGAGCCTACTCATCTGTGCTAAATTGTAACGTGCTGGGTTTTCACCTAAGCTTACGTGTTGTGTTCATTGTATTAGGACCGTGACACTGGGAATGGAGACTGGCATTGGGAACAAGAAATATTAAAAATGTTTGAGTGGAAGATGGCCCAAAAAATGAAATGATGAATCACTTCCGCTTAATCGATTAGCAAATTAGTTGGCGATTATTACAATAACTGATTATCATCAATTAATCGATTAAACAGTTGCTGCTCTAAATGAGTGATGTAGATTAAATCATTGAGGACAGAAAATAGAACTAGAAGCACTCAGAGATAGCAAACCTGCGACTAAACCTAGTCTAACCTAAAATATATTTACATATTTTTAAAAAGCGCAATTTGCAGATTGAAAAAAAGAGGCAATGAGGTGCTCGCGTTGGGATTCGAACTCAGGACGTTGTCGTTAAAGTGATGTTACCGCTGCGCTATATATTCTGATGCAAAGATGGGGAGCAGACAACCTTATGTTGCTGTTGGGCGCGCGCCTGCCATGTTTTAATTCTGAAACATCCCAAACGCAATCGGAAACGTTCGGAAATGGCACCGACAGTGAAAAAAGGGCAACGGCTGTTTGGGAGTGGCTCGGGCGTAGCTGCGGGAGACACGCATCGCGTCACTACAGAGAACGGCGATCGTTCACCAATATCAAATCAATCTTTATTTATATAGAACTTTTCATGCAGAGCAATGTTAATTATAGGCTACAGAAATGCACCAAAATGTAATCACTTCTTTCTTTCGTCATTTCCAACAACTCCATCCAAATTCCATCCAGATCCGTGCTCAAATTTTTCAATCCTCACAAGCCAAAACCCAAAAGCACACTTGCACATTTCTGCCTCTGTGCATTCACGTTGAATTTTGACACAGAGCTGCAAAAATTACGATGAAACAGCCGTACAGAGAGCGCCGGATGGGTGCTGACAGCTGAGGTAAATAAGGGAAAGTTGTTTGTATAACCGATGTTAGCAGCAGTCGCAGCAGCCCTGATTGATTTTTCTCTCCACCACCGATGCGCTCCACCGACTGCCATGATCGTGTTTGGGTTAATGACAACACAATCTGATATATGCCTGCTGCCCGCTGTTCAATCTGTCGCGCAACGCATGGCATCAATCCACTTAGTCACGAAACAGCGGGTTCTTTTCGCTTGCACACATTCGGGTGGTCAGCATCACACACACAATTTGCAAAGTCAGCTCTCGAGAGCTTGGGTAGACGTCGGAATTATACGAACCAGGGCGGGCTTGCTATTTTTCAGACAACCGATTATTCCTAAAATGGATTCCTTCATACTAAAAACGTCATTATTCCAACCCCATTATTTTTTCTGACAACATGAATTGCTTTGCATTGAGAGCCTTATTGATCGAACTACATCATTGTTAGCAAATGTCAGAAACGGCACCGATGCGTAGCCTGCATTTGTCAATGCAGACACAAAGGTCTACCAGCCGCATTGCTCTAGTTAGTTCTTTCACCATCTCTTACGCCACTCAAGTGGTTATATCACAATAAAGTGTCTTATATGCTATAGGGGACCGTTGCTCAACTGGTGGGTCACGTTCCAAAATAGGGTCAGTGTTGTCTTGCCTTTACAGACACACACACACACCCATTCAAACACACAAACATTTGGCAAACATTGTCACTCCCACATACCATTGCTTGTGCTTGTAAACCAATGAATAAATGCCCTTTCACGCTATGTTGGAGCAGAAGTCCTTCTTTAAGTCTGAACTAGGGCTGTAAAAAAAAAGGTTTTTGAAATCGAAATCAGAATATTTTACTATACATTTTCTAAGATCTGATTTACTTTTTTTTTTGAATAATTGCAGTACATCAATGTACTAACTGATTTAGTATCAAATCACATCAAACTTTATTTATATAGCACTTTTTATGCAGAGCAATTCAAAGTGCTTTACAGCAACATAACAAAGCAAAACAACAAGAATGAAAGTACATAAACGTGAGTCACCGTGATTTTTCTGGTGGTGTTGTAAGTTATAATTGAATATTTGGATGTATTTAGATATATTTGATACAACTCAGGAACTGGTATGTTTGTAAATGTATCATTATATTCATTGAATGTCCTAGAGTCAGGTCTCTGTACTTCATTCCCAATGAAAAATGATACATTTTGAGTGATAACATTTTTATTTTGATGTGGTTTTTTTTTTCAAAAATCTGAATTGAATCTGAAATCGAAAAAATTGTGGTTTTATTTTTGAGTAAAATGTTACATAACTGTAATGTGGTTTAAGGTAGACTTAAACCACATTACGTAAGTGTATACTTTGACAGCTATCCTAACTAAAATGAATCAGTAATTGTGTTTTTTTGATCCCATGGAAAATTATTCTCCAACATCCCCTGTGTGTAATCCTTGCATCAGTCTCAATATAGGGCCCAATGACCTGGTGACCTTCTACGATGGAGACGACCTGACAGCCAAGATCCTTGGTCAGTACGGAGGCTGGCACCGCCACTTCAAGTTGTACACATCCACTGCGGACGTCACCATCCAGTTCCAGTCGGACCCTGCCACCAACGTCCAGGGCTATGGCAATGGCTTTGTGATCAATTTCATTGGTGAGAGCAGCGGCTGCTAATTATAGAGTAGTTGAGTGGTCTGGTGACTGGTTTGGTTTGGTTATGGTGACTTTTGATTCTATATAATTCCTGTAACTAGCCGCTAGTCTAAGTTGGAAATGTCTTTTTTCCTAGCACAGGAGCTAGAAACCACATGGAAAGTATTTAAACCGAAACAAATCCAAAACGACAAACAGTACAAAATAATTTAAAACACAAAACTCACATAACCCATTTTTCTTGTTGTTTCTTGATGTTATTAAAGTGGTAGGATACTGGCTCTTGAGATTTGGGGATTTAATATGATTAGATATTGCATGAAAATAGTGTGTGTGTGTGTGTGTGTGTGTGAATATGTGTGTGTGTGTGTGTGTAAATAGCGCTAAATAATGTGTCACTTCTTACCTGTGGTTCCTCAGAGGTTCCCCGGAATGACACGTGCCCTGAACTGCCAGAGATTTTCAACGGCTGGAAAAGCGCATCCCACCCAGATCTCATCCATGGTACGGTGGTCACCTACCAATGCTACCCTGGGTACCAGGTGGTGGGCTCGGAGGTCCTCATGTGTCAGTGGGACCTCACCTGGAGTGGAGACCTGCCCACCTGTGAGAAAGGTAGGCAGGTCATGATTATTATGCAAATGTGTTTAACTGTCATTGTCTTCCTCAATCTCATCAATTGTTCGTGTGCCAAGGATGTCCATAGACATCTTCCAAAAATCACTTTGATTCTTACATTTTGAATGTGCTAGCAATCGCTAGTAATCGCTAGTAAGTACAGATCCTCTTTCTTTATATTGTATGTCATTATGTTCAGAAATTATCTGTACAGAATATGTGTAGACCTTCATTCTTTCCACACCATCCATTTTTACTTTAAAAAAATGTATACTGTGCTTTGAGCCACAGTGGGTAAGACACCCACACCCTAGCTTGGCAAGCCAGAACAAATGAATCGCCCACGTATCGCATGCGACTAGATCATTGTTCTGGATTAAGCAGGCTGAAAAAAAAAGTGTCATAACAAAGTGCCAATCAAATGGAGTTATCGATCACAGCGCAGTAGGCATGACACGAGGCATGGAGGCCCACGTCTCGATTCGAACAAGGATTAAGGCTTGCCTTAACAGGGGCGGTGATTGGACCACACGAATATGAGTGACTATCTAATTTGTCTGCCTGGTTGGTCTTGACCTACCGGATCGTCCTGTCGCAAGCGATGCATGGATGATTCGTTGGTTCTGGCTTGCAGGCTACCTTCACCCAGTACACATATGATGCCTGTGACTTGGTTCACAGGCACAAGCTCTCCTCCCCTCGCTGATCTTTCTGCACTGTCTTCCCCTGATCTCTCTCGTCCAATTTTCAAAACTAACCCTGTCAATAAAATGGAAAATGGAGCTTACGGTGAAAAAATGACTTAAGAAATCTATATATATATTCGAAAACAAGTGACATCTGAACGCAACAGCCTATAATCTAAAGAAGATGATCTCTGCTTTCTAAGGGAAATTGAGATTAAAATTATGTCTCTCGACATTTTAACAGTAAGCAGTGTTGGGTAAGTTCACTTTCAACATGAGCTAGTTCAAATTCCAGTTCAATTCTTGTGAAATGAATTTGTTCATTCATCGTTCATAGGTCTTCATTTTGAACTATGAACAGGTGGTTCCCCAAAATTAACTATTTCTTTTTTCTTTCTTTTTTTATGTTGTTGTGAACTATAATTTGTCAACATTATTGACAGTGTACAAGCAGAATAAAAGACAATATTTAACTGTTTGGGTTTAACTGTTAACTGTTTGGGTTACATTAGGGGCTGAGTTAGCTTCTCAAAGGTGGATAGGAACTGTGCAGTTTGGAATTTGTTTTTTGCTTTATTGCCGTGTTATCGCTCGGAAGGCTTTTGAAATCTGATATGAACAAATTCTGAACTAAAATACAGCTCAGTTCAATAAAATGACAATGATATGTTCATCAAGCATAATTGAACGAGACGTTCACGCTCACCTAAAATATGAAGGAGTTCATGAAGTATTGTTCTTTGAACAAGTTCGGGTACAACACTGCCAGTAAAGCCCAATTCGCACTGGACTTTTATTGCCTATGGACCCCTGGTAATTTGGAATAATTGCGCAGGACGTCTGAGTTTCATTTGACGTGCGAATGTGCGATGTCAGTGATTTGTGAAGTAATAATTCCACTGAGAGTTACCTACTGTGATTCGGCGAAACACCACAATGGTTCGAATTCTGAATTTGTTTAACTTTGTTAATACTCACACACGTGTGTGTGTGAAAGTGAAGTCTGTGTATGTGTGTACAGGCAAAAATGCGGCACATATACATCACAATGTCTTTTAAATTGAGCAAAAGACAGGCTTTTACTAATCCTGCCAGAACGCGCGACAAAATAACACAGACATCAGGGGGTAATTGCCAATTACAGAGGTCCCCACGTAATTCAATGGCAGTGCGAATTGGGCTTAAGTATATGTTTTCTGTAGGACATCTATGGAAGGCCTTGGTGCTGAAAGAGTTAATATTTTTCGAGATAAAAGTAAGTCATTATGAAGTGTAATTGCTGTGTTGTATGCTTCCTAGGGGCTAACAGTCATATTGTCCATTGACACTTGACTTGAAATCCTGACTGCTGACCGACCTTCAGGCGAATCAAAGGCTTCCAACTCAGCATAGGCGTCTTCCCCACTGTGCCTAGAATTGGTTTTAGGATTTGAGAGCGAGCGAGACCCACATAAGCTCTTTATCACACACCTCTGTGTGCAAATGGTGCTGGGATTAGAAGCGGTGGAACTGTTCAGGCTGAACTGTTTCTTAAGATAAGAACGTTGGGGTTTTTTTTGCTACCTGAGTGGTTGTACAATTAATCTCATATCAAGGATTCTGACCTTGTTTATGGCTGGTGTTTGGTTTGCGTGAAGATTTCAAAATAGATAGTATGGTAATTATTATGGCAGGCGAGACTGCAAGATGCTGCCTCGGTGCCCCATCTCCTTATTACCTCTGCCAGCAAGTTGTAGAAGATTATGCTTGGGCTTGCATCATTTTTCCATCTTTTTCTGTCAAGTGCCTTTTTGGCGCACCACATTTAGCCGTACAGTCTTCTCAGTCAGAGCCACCCACCTATGAAACAGTCTCCCTGCTCAAATAAGGGAATCAAACAGCTATTCAAGCATCAAATATAATCTAAGGGTGTATTCACACCGCATTTTGAATTTGTCGTGGGTTGGTTCCTGGATGCAGCGCGGGTTGTTTCCCGCGGGTTGATTGGTCGCGGTAGTATTGAAACCAGCCGAGATAAATTTGTCAACAGCTACACGTGTTTTCTGCTGTCGTTTGCTGCTTGGATGAATATTAGCCACTCACGAAGCGGGAAAAGGACGTAACCAGCCTTTCACCGGAACATTTCTGTGTGTGTGGGTGTGCGTGTGGTGCGTTTGCCGCGGGTTCAATCCCGGGTGCGGACTACCTCGTCCAGCAGGGCTCGTCTCGGATGATTTAGCATGGACTTGGACCCACTTGGCGCATTCATATCAACCAGGACAACTTGGAAACAAGTTCCATCTTGGTTAAAATGAGTCGGACCCGGGATAAACACGTTGGTTTGAATACGCCCTTATAAAAATGGCTAAAGGAAGCCCAAACCTGCAGCCACTGATTTCATCCATTCCACTTGCACAACCAACCTCCTCATCATCTTGTGTTTGTGTTTTTTAACCTGTCATTTTTCTTGTCACTGTTTTTGTTACTCATGTATGAGTGGTTTTATTATTTTCACCTTTTTGACCTGCCCAGAGACTACAGATGAAAATTATCCGTTGGCTAACTACCAATGTGCATTGTCCCTGTTGTAAATAAACGAATAACATAAAATAAAATAGTATGCTGGTCTATCTGGAACCACTATGGTAATTCATAGTGTCATGATGCCAATGGACATTTCCCATTGGAATCATTCATTTCTGTAACTCTTGGATCATCAGCTTGAAGCACCTCTAACAGTCTCATTGTTAATTGTGGTTAACTGCCATTTGCGGCAGGTGGGACTTATATATATTTTGCAGCAAAAAAGTTAATTATTGCCTGAAAGAAAGCAGGTTATGTTTTTTGTAGCGTTGGTTTGTCTGTCCCCGGGATAACTGAAAAAGTTGTGCATGGATCTGGATGAAATTTTGTACAGTTGTTGGAAATGACACACAGAAGAATCGACTTAATTGTGGTGCTTTTCTGTAGCCTAGAAGTAACATAATTGTACTTAATCAACAAGTTACCGATAGATTGCTGGGTGCTTACCGCAGTCACGTGACCAGACTTCCGGGTCACAGGGGCCGCTGGGAAATGTAGTTGCCATGTTCGCCGGTGGGAATACAGTCTATGGGTCAATCGCAATTGCGCTACTCGAGCACTTGCATTGATAATGGTTTTGCCACACATACTGCTAGCACTAAAAGTACTATTTTTTTGTACCACTACAGCGCAGCTTTGCAATCTGAGTGCTTCTAGTTTTATCTTGTGTGAACTGTTTTATCATGTCATAACTGCAGTGTATCTTGGGGACAAAATGTGTTTTATACAAATATTCGATTAATCAACATTCAATGCAATTTTTAATAGAATACTCAATTAATAAAAGATTCCACAGCTAAAGCCCGGCGTGTATCTATCTAACAAACGTGCTCGTGTTGCCAGTGGTGTCGTGTGCAGACCCAGGCATGGTTCCGCACAGCCGCCGCGTGCTGACCAGCCCGCAGCTGACCGTGGGCTCCACCATCCAGTACGTGTGTGACAAGGGCTTCACCCTCTCTGGAAACAGTCTTCTGACCTGCAACAACCCTGGATCCTCTGGGCCCAGATGGAGCCAGAAGTTGCCCAAATGCATGCGTAAGTCGGTTCCTGCATTAACACATTATTTTCTTATAGACAAGTTTTCCCGTGAAATACAGGGGGGCCGCCGGGTGTAACGCTCTTCCTGTGTCTGTATGTTTACCTGTGTAAAGTGATAGTAGGGGACAAAAGTTGATGAATTTGTCACACAAAATGCACAACGTTTCAAAATCTGCTTACTACAGCTCACTCTGTGACAAATTACACATCTTCCACCCCGCTTTGCTCAACGTTTTACATAAGTATTGATGAAATACAGGCAAAATCCGACTTGAAGTTACTGACCGATGTGGTCACATGTTCTTCTGCACCAATGGGATGGCTGCTTTACTGGTAATTCCAACTTGAATGAGTAAATGGAATGGGTTGCACAGATCATTCAATCATGCTTTTATGGGGCATAGATCTGCACGAGAGCATTTGGGTGTGGAATAGCACAACGTAGGTTGCCACCACCCTTTTAAAATAACACGGTAGATGTGTGCTCCTGCAGATTAGACCTGTTGAAAAATAGTCGAAGACACAGCAAAATGAATATTGCCAATGTCACAACAGACATAGAGGAATACACCATCACCCGCAGACCAAACAGCGGCATAGGTTACAAATTCTTCCATAGGAGGATATGTACATAATTACCTGCGCGCGAAGCAGGTTATGTTTTTGGTCGTGTTTGTTGGTTGGTTTGTCCCCAAGATGAAAAGCTGTGCATTTCATTTGTATGAGATTTTGGAGTTGTTGGAAATTACCAACAGGTCATTACATGTTGGTGTATTTCTGTAGCCTATAAGTAACAAAATCATACTTAATCACCAACTTAACGATAGATCGCAGGGTGCTTACCGCGGTCACGTGACCAGACTTCCAGGTCGCAACGACCGCTGGGAAATGCAGTTGGTTTGTGCTGAGCATGTTTGCGGTGCCGTCAATCGCAATCGCGCTAGTCTAGAAGCACTTGCATTGATAATGGGTTGCCATGCATACTGCTAGCACTAAAAGTTCTATTTTTTTGGTACCACTATGGCGCAGGTTTGCAATCTCTGAGTGCTAATAGTTATCAAGGTAAGTATGCTAACAGTAGCATGACATTTTTGGAAGTCTGGCAGTCTAAGGGCATAGAAGAAACACTCCTATGGCTAAAGAACATAAAAGTGTTTAAAAACACCACAGTCTGGCTAGCGGTTCTCCTTATTATGTTTTTCGACCACCTATGCATCATGCATGATACATCCATGTCACATATGCTATGTCCTTGTCACGCCTACTGCCCTGCCATTGTATGACTCGATTTTGTTTTTAGAACAGCTTTAGCTACACCCCTCCCTCCACGTCGCAAACGTTTGAAACTAAATGTGCATAGTGAGAAACATTTAGGGTTAGATCGGAGATTGTGCACTGTCCATGGTACTGAAGCGTCAAGGCAACTCATATTTTTTATGTCTGCTAGTGTAGCCTTTGTCCTTCAAATATTCCCAAAATACAAAACACATACATATAAATCATTCAAATAACCTGTGTGTATTGTTCGGCTTCTAAAAATAAAAGGCCAGTACTAGTGGAAATAGAACCAAAATATTTGAATTTGTTTCACCAGCATAAAAATGTGTGACTAAGCTTTATACATTTCCAATACTCATTCATATACCATGCTAGGGTAGACTCTCAATGTTTTACACCACTGAATTGGTTAAATCTGTGATTGAGTGCTGCGTAGTAGCTCGGTCAGATAGGCAGAGCCCTACAAAGCACGTATATGCCACAATGGTGGCATATACGTATATGCCACCTCTCAAAGCTATGACAGGTTATTTCCTTTTCAATCACTACATTTATGAAATAAAACTATTTTCATTTCACTATACTTTACAAAACCAAAACTCACTTGGCAGATCAAGGACTTTGTAGTGTAAGGACCTATATATATATATATATATATATATATATATATATATATATATATATATATATATATATATATATATATATATACATATACATATATATATATATTATATATCATATATCATATATATAATTATATAGATATATATATCAAGTGTGTTGCTGTTATGCGTGGATCACTTTCAGGCCAACAATGTGTTTGTTTTATAGCTCTCCATTGAAATGTCCACTGGCTGTTTTTGTTTGTTTGTTTGTTTGTCACTGTTTTTATTGAAGTATGCAGCACTGAATGACAATGACATTGTTCCCTGCAGGAACATTACATTTTAATATCATCTCTCATTTCTCTCATCAGTTGAATTCCACAATCTTTTTTTCTCCTATGTCAGCTGAGACCTTCGAGCCATGCAGTCACCCAGGGACGCCAGTGTATGGGGTGCCAAGTTCAGAAAAAGGCCTCTTCAAGGCTGGCGAAGTGCTGCGCTACTCTTGCTTAGATGGCCATATGCTGCTGGGAGAGCCCGTTCTGCACTGTGCCCCTGGTCACCCGTCAAAGTGGAGCAGCCTGCCCCCTGTCTGCAAATGTGAGGAGCTGCATTGTTCATCTTTGGTTCTCTGAGCTTGATTGTTGTTCGTTTAGTCTGTTTGCTCTGCATGATTTAACATAATAAAACGTAGAGCTGCAATTTTGGTTCTAGTTATTTATAAACAGTGGAATAGTCTCATTTATCCTGGAATATACAATTATTGACATTGTATTGTGTGCTGGTTCTATTTGTTCTTACAGCTCAAACTACGGATCAGAATTTGGATGGTAAGTTTCCCATTTTTTTTCCTTCTCATGGACACCTTAAAAGTGACAGTCCTTAATATGTATTGCTTAGATGTAAATACTGAAGTACCATTTATTGGCAAATATATGCAAGAACATGGAGTATGTGGACGCACGCTAATACGGAGCTTGCATGATTGGTCGCTTATGAAATTGACATGAAGATTGCAGATTTGCAGAGCATTCCCTGGGCGAGTCACATGTCTTTTTTCTCTTGTCAATGAAAGCAGGTCTAATTTGGAATTGGACAGAGGTGCTTTTGAGCAGAAACTATGTGAAAGGAAAGATATTATTATATAGATATTTTCAAATGTCGATTTAAAAAAATATTGAAAAGTATTTTCAGGGTGTAGTGTAAGTCTCCAGTTCAGAGATCAGAAATGTTCATGAAATCAGAGTTCCAGAGATTTCATGGGGTTACGTAACTTACGTCAGCGACCTTGCTTGGCATTGCATGAGAGGGGGAGGGAGTTTAGCTGAGGCGAGACACGAGCAAGGACCATTATGCAATAACTGCCTCCCACCTTGGGGATGGTTGAAATGTTGACATCTGTCAACATCGGAGGGGCCGAAATACCACCTCAGAGAGCTGGGCGGTATGGCCTGAAATGGATCTCATGGTACATCATGAAGTTCATCTCAACTCAGTATCAGTATTTTGACAGTACATATTTTGACATAGAGAGAGAGAGAGAGAGAGAGAGAGAGAGAGAGAGAGAGAGAGAGAGAGAGAGATTTCAGCCACCTCTCGTGGATGAAACATTTCATTCATTGATATGCAACAAAAATACTTTGTCACAAGATGGCAGCACATCTCCACTCATCTTTACAGTGAGATCCCAAGAAAATATGACCCTTTAAAACCCAACATCTAAAGTGTCGACATAAAACGACTAGAAAATGAACACATACATCTTAGTAACATGCTCTATTTTGTCCCACAGTCTCAAGTTCAAAATATCGTCTGCACGGATTGGGAGTAGCCTTTGCTGTCTTCATGCCAGTCATCCTCCTTCTCCTCTTGATTGTTGGTGGAATCTACCTCTACTTCTCAAAGTAGGTTGAAAATGTGCCAAAGTTAATCTGTATTTGGAGAATAGAATTGCATCAGGTCAACGAAGACACTTAAACAGTAAGAGAAGCTCTGAAATAGAGATGTCAAAATGTAATGTAAAGTAAATGCATTATTTGTTCATCGTTTTGAGACTTTCTTGCCACTGCTAATATAGTGCATGATTAACCTGCATGAATAAAATATGTTCTCTACAAGATATGAACTTAAAGTATTGAAGTGGTGATGATGGTTTGCTTTTATGGGTTCACACTCAAAGAGGTATTGACCAGAAGGAAGAGACTCTTCTTAGTTGGTGCAGTGTGCACTTGTGTGTATTGCGGTACAAATTTTCACTTAGGTTCCGTTTTGTTTGGTAAATTGATTGGTTAATCGACTTTATATCATCGGTTAAGCAATATAATCATTCCTTCTGAGAGTGACAAAGAAAAATATGTTTAAAATAAAAAAATAACTGTGTTAAAAATACAAAATATGACAATATGTTTAAAAGGGTACACCAATATTCTTGAATTAAAGATACATTCATTATGATTATATAATCAAATCTTTGCCTTGTTGAATTAAAATTGGATCCCTGACATTTACACCCCTAATAAGAAATAATTACTAATAATGATTATTATTATTTGCACAACTATTTGGATAATTCGTATCAGCTTTATGATCAAACAAAAGGAAG
>OMKY01050781.1:0-15238 GCA_900302395.1 Bregmaceros cantori | reverse complement strand
GACATGCAGAGAAAAACAGACACAAACGCCGCCGTGCCTAAGGTGCCGCGGGGCATGCTGGGATTGAAACCATGAGTGACTGAGCTGTCGCTTGTGGAGGGGTATAAGTACGATCTGGATGGTGCTTGGCAAGTAGCCAGGTTGGCCTGTTGTTGAACACTATCCAGGCGTACCTGCCCTGGTACATTTGCCTGCTCCTCCGAGTAGAGGCGCCCCAACCATTACATTGGTGCTCAGAAGTGGGATTGGCCGCTCGGTCAGATGGTGGGATCTGTGGACGAAGAGTGCGACAGATTCGGCTCCCGAGGGCCTGGATGGGAAGTGCGACAGAGATTCGGTTCCTGAGGACTGTAGCCTTGTGAGAGGGGGGCAGTGCAATGAATGGTGTTGCCGCGGCTGAGGTGCCGCAGGGCATACTGGGATGCCTGCTCCAAGTGGATGCGCTCCAACCATTACATTGGTGCTCAGAAGTGGGATTGGCCGCTCGGTCAAACACATGTGCACGCAGTGGAGAGTGGTGAACATACTGGAATTTGGGTTTATATGTTATTGAATAGTGACTATTAGGCAAAAGGCATGTTGTATTTTCTTTTATATGTATTCATAATTGCTATTATCTTGGGAAATACATAATAATCGACATTTGAAAGCATACTCGAGTATTCGAGTCATGCTTCATGCAGCCCCAGCCTGGCGAGCGAGAACCAACTAATCATCCACGCATCGCATGCGATTAGAACGATCATTGTGTCTGGTAAAACCAGGGTAAAAAAACGTGTCAAAAAAGTGTCAATGAAATCGTGTTATCCAATCAGAGCGGGGACAAGCGTCTTGGAGGCTATACAACCAAATTTCGAACCAAAACCAAATTTCAAACCAAAACCAAATTTCGCCCATGTCTTGCGTCGTCTATACCAAACTCCGCCCACGTCTTGCGTCGCCCATACAAGCTCCGCCTACATCCGCGCTGATTTGTCGCACAATGCGTGCCGGCAGCATGCCTGATTTTTCCAGTCCCAATGCAACATCTACGCATCGACCCAATGTGCGATGCGTGGACAATGCTTTTGGCTCGGCAGGCTAATGTAGCCCTAGACAGAAGTACCCAGCCAGCAACAGACAACGGTGGTGGTAGCAGTGGTGGTCAACAGCGAGTTGCCATGAGGAGGGGGATTCCTTATGTTGATTCCCTGCATTATGTTGAACTCGACGCACCTCTGAAACGTGAAGACAAGGCTGCAGCTAAGGATAGACTGGCAATACGTCCCCCCCTAAATGCCGATCGTCAATCGATCGGCAAACAAAGGGCGCACTGACAACCAGATATGGGCAGAGTAGCCATAAAAATTACTTAAGTAAAAGTATTGTTAGCTCAGCAAAATATTACTCAAGTAAAAGTAAAAAGTAGTCATCCAAATAGTGGCACAAGTTAAAGTAAAAAAAGTACTCCACAAAGAAGTTACTTAAGGAGCAAAAGTAGTGAGTAACTTTCAGTAAAAAAATTAAAATAAATTAGGACACATTCTCTTTTCAAAATGTAATTGAATGCCCCTATTGATATATAGATAGATGATATGGAGAGGTAGAGACTGAGAGCGAGGGAGGGGGAGAGAGAGCTCCCAAGAGAGGGAGAGAGGGAGACAGAGAGAGGGAGACAGAGAGGGAGACCGAGAGAGAGAGAGAGAGGCGCCAACATATGTGTCAACAGTTCCCAACGGGTGTCGCTAAAGGCCAAGTTAATGTAACGAGTAGCAAATTGCTGACACCTCAGTAAAAAGTATTTGTTTCTCCTCAAATTTACTCGAGTAAAAGTAGAAAGTAACTTGTAAAAAATGTACTCCCAAAGTTAAAAAAGTACAAAAAAAATGTGACGGAGTAAATGGACTGAGTTACTACCCATCTCTGCTGACAACAAGACAGCACCGAGGTGCACCAAACACCAACAGAATACTTGACAGGAGTCCAATAGCACCAATGGATTTGGAACAGAAGTTAATTCAGGAACAACACAGTACATGGAAGAAGTGATCCTTGTGAACAACATTTCAGACAAGGATCACGACAAAAGTGTGCAATGCTCCAGACAAGGATTCAGACAAAACAGACAGATTTCACAACAGACCGAACCAGAAGATAGACAGAACAAGAATTTGGGCCAGAAATCGACTAAGCTAGAAGCACAGAGATAGCAAACCTGTGCCGTTGTGGTACAAAAAAAAGTACTTTTAGTGCTAGCAGTATTTGTGGCAGCGCGATTGCAATTGACGCCACCGGCGAACATACTCAGCACAAGCAAACTACATTTCCCAGCATTCCCACAACCCGGAAGTCTGGTCACGTGACCACGGTAAGCGCCAGCGATCTATCACTAACTTGGTGATTTAAGTATGATTATGTTACTTATAGGCTACAGAAATGCACCAAAATGTAATTGAGTCTTCCGTGTGTCATTTCCAACAACCAGATTGGTGCACAACTTTTTTCAGTTATGCTGGGGACAAACCAACCAATGCAGCCAAATACATAACCTGCTTCGTGGCGCGGGTAACTAGGTTACACCGTCAAAAGTGACCTGAAACTCTACCACCCAAGGAAAGAACAGACAAAAGAACAATTGGAACCCAAACACTTAGCACTTACTTTATCCACCACTAAGGCCAAGTTGGATTCCCTCCAAATTAGACTTCCTAGCTGTGCGAACCCAAAAGGGCAGCAGTGCGATAAGACGAAAGGGTAACCTATAAGGTAGGTCTTCCACTTATGACCACCACGGCCTAATGTGACAGCAGCCACCACAAACTCAGACAGACTCTCTAGAATCTAGAATAAAACTAAAAAATTATTCAGAATAACAGGAACGGACACAGACTCAAACTGACGAGACAAGACAAGAATCCAGAGTCACACTACAGACTAATTCAGCATGACAGGACAGAAGTCAGCATGGAAACTGACCATCAGGGACAGGTTAGAAGTCGTAAAAAAATGGGGTCCGCGTTGGCCAAGTGGTTATGGACAGAGCACCTAACGCGACCCCATTCATGTTAGTGGCGCTGCGTCTAGCACAGCGTCCACAGTGTCGCGAGTTCGACTACGCTCGTTGACTTGTCTGCGATGTCTGCCCCCGATCTCTTCAGCCCAGTTTCCGACTAATCCTATCCAATAAAAATGGAAAAACGGCGCTGACGCCGGAAAAAATAACTATAAAAAAAAGAAGTCGTAAAAAATACAACATTGACAGGAGTCAGTACCAAACCTGAAGCCAAAACACGACCAGAGCACAACAGTCACAATGCAACTAATTCTACACCGAGCATGTAAAAGGCCGACCAACATGGACAGATCAGAGGTCGGGACAAACCTGACCGAACAAACTTGGTTCTAAGTGCAACACACAAAGAACAGTTGGTGACATATTCAGACAAAAAATCCATCAGAAAGCTGGAACACACAATGAACAGAGGGACCATATTATAATTTGAAAAGAGCAGTGGGACCATTTTCAGAACGGGAGATGCCATCTGAACTGTGGGGAAATAAACTCTAAAACACTGGAGAAAATTATTACCATATTCAGAAAGATTATACACGACTGAATAGAGAAAATAAGTTTACTGGTGACCACTAGAGGATACAAAGAATACAACAAGCATCTAGGATCTGTCTGTCAACCACAAACGGCAACTGAAGTTGCTGAGACCCTTATCCATACCTTCATCTCCTCCCGGCTCGACTATTCAGTTGCAATACGTTACCCACACCAAACCCATCACATCACCCCCACCCTCTTCCAGGTTCCGTATAAAATACAAATCCCTCCATGCACTCGGCCCCCAGTATCTGTCAGATCTTCTCAAGCATCACACCCCTTCCCGGAACGTGTGATCCTCTGGTGCTGGCCTTCTCGTCATCCCCCAGACTAAACTCAAGACATTTGTGGACAGAGCCTTTTCTGTGGCTCCCCCTTCTCTCTGGAACTCCCTTCCGGCTGATGTTCGCGGACACTTGGTTGTTTTTTGTTCCCCTTTTTCTTTGGTTTGTTTCTTGAAAAGCGACAGTGGGTTCTTTGAAAGGCGCTATATAAATTAAAGTTATTATTATTTTTATTGAATTCAAACAAAATACACGATGGAAACAGGGAGGTTTCTGCTCGGCACCCAGACCAGGGGTTTTTAACCTTTTTCACCCAAGGACCCCTTTTCCAGGAGCACGCCTGCATTTCAACGGCTCCGCGATCCGACATGAGTTTTCGGCATCATTTGCCGTGATGTAAAGTGTGAATCCAGAAAACGATGCACTTATTTTGTTAGGGTCCCTCCAAAACTCAAATCCCAACCATAGCCTTAACCCTAACCTTAACTCCTAACCCCTAACCTTAACCTAACCATAACAAAATAATCAGATCGTTTTTGGTTGTCGGAACAGGGAGCCGTCGAAACTGTGGGTGTAGCTCAGGGACCCCTTCGTTTTAAGGGTTAGCCATTTTTTGTATCTGGCACTGCATACTATGTGGCATAACATTTGGAATACTGTGGAAAAAATGTATAGTATCACTTTAAACGGCTGGTAAAATGTGTATCTTGTTGCTGTAATAGTTAACAATGACACTCTGCCATTGTCGTTTCAAAAATTCTCTTAGTGCACCCAGGTGGTAGAAAGCTGTATCATGGTAAATGCCTATATCAACATATTCAGACTTTTTGCGCTCACACAGTCGGTGGCAGTGAAAACATACCGTTAGGGGCGGTTAAAATCCCCCATCCGTAGTGCCAGGATCATTCTGTCACATGAGAAGGTACCAATAACCGGGGTCCGCGTTGGCCGAGTGGTTATGGACACCGCACCTAACGTGACCCCATTCATGTTAGTGGCGCTGCGTCTACCGCAGCGTCCGCAGAACTTAAAAAAAGAAAGAAGGTACCAATAACCGAGTAAGCGAGTGAGGATGTTGACAAGACGGGAAATACTCACAGGAAGGACATTTAACTAATCACACACTCAATCAGAACAGGGCGACCCGAATCCAATGGCTAGAGTTCAACCTTCCGACCGATATCAGAACCAAGTACGGCTCTAGAAGGAATTACTCCAACACAGAACCAGAACAGAAATGTGTGACAACACACACAGGAACCCGACAGACAATACCGCTAATGCAGCGCACACAAGTCAATTATTTTATTTCACCGCCTTTCAATAATGTGAGTTATCATGCATCTAACTCTCGGATTACTTTTTACAAGAAGGGTGGATTGCCCCAAAAGTGGGCCCTTTTTTGCAGCTTCCTAATATGGGACAGTCAGTTGCATAAGTTAAAATTAGACTCATTACCATGAGGGAGATACAAAAGATACAGAAAAGGTATAGAGAAATAAGAAGGCAAAGAAGACGGAGACACGGAAATCTCCTCGCTAGAAGATATCATATGGTCTTTTCTATTTTGCCGTGATGCATGATCAACAATAGCCCGTTTACATGGAGTGCTTTTTGGATCTGTTTAAGTTTAGGCAAATCAAAAATTGACATTTATTTAGTCAATTCTTGCAACAATTTCCATTTCTAATTACTGGTTAATTAAGTATTACGAGGTCACTGTGCAGTGAGAGAAGCTGGTATAGAGGTGAATATAAAAAACCGACCCTGAATTGCATTAGGCACCGGGTGGCGGCTCCGAGAGGGCGTCGTATGGTCACCATCGGCGGGCACTCATGTGTGTGTTGGTGTTGTGTGCCTGTTCATCCCAATTGCCTGTATACTGGGACACTTTGCCTGTATACTTGGACACTTTGGTCGTATAAGTGGATCGCCGACCAACCTAGACCACCTCTTTTAATCCGCTCCTAAATGTATTCCGATCCACTTGAAGCGGATCCCTGGAGGTGAACACGTGAGCACTTTTGAATCGGATCTATATGTACGCTTTTTGGTACCATGTAAACGGGCTAGTGTTGTTGACATATAGCCCGTTGTGGTGTCTTCTGAAATGCATTATATTTCAACAGGTGCGAGGGGGCGTGGCTGCCCGGCACGCCTCGGACTGCAGTAGCCCAAACTTGAAGGTGGAAGTAATTTCACTCTACATAGTCTATATTTATGAAATGTCAATGATTTCATTAAACTTTGTAATGAGTTTCTCCAGGTATTTTTAGTTTAAGAAACCAGTAATAAAACATCATTTTAAGACTGGCTTCGAACCAGTTCAAGTAACGAAAACCAGGAACTTTTTTCCAGGGAACAGAAACGAAACTAGGAATGTTAATAAGGGGGCGTGGCCAAAACACCCATCATACATCCTGATTGGCTAATGATCAAGTCTTGGATTATTTGCCTACCTAAAAACTAAATTAAATACAAACAAAAGGAACACATCTACATTTATGAATAGAAATGCTTGCAGCAACAAACTTGTTAAAAGTGACCCCAGCTTCTAGAATATTCCCTCTGTATTTTTATCATATCAATGTTATATATTTGTTCTCATTTCAGCCAACATGTCCTTCAAACCACCCCCAAAAGTTCCAAACAAGGCTCAGCGCGCAGCGGATGCCGAAGCCATTGCTGCAGAAAAACTGCAGGTGTGTTAAAACGTGGCAGTGTGTGGGTGTGATTGTGTTAGTGTGTGTGCCTGAGTGTATTTGTATAAGCTTGTGTACGTATATGTGTGTGTGAGGGGGTGGGCCAGAAGCCTGGTGAGCCAGAAGCAAGGAGTGGTCCACACATCGCACGCGATGTGTGGACGACTCACCAGGCTATGTGTGCGCACGATTGTATGTTTGTGAGTTTGTGATAGCTTGTGTGTGTTTGTGTGAGTCAGGGGCGCCACTAGGCCCAGTGTTATACTGGGGCACTACAGGGGCACAGATAATTAATACAAGCATGCGACGCAAGCAAAAACGTTCTAAAAATGTAAAGTGTACATATCTTTTGTTGGACGTATGAGGAAGACAGCGGCACTGGAAGAGTTAATAAACAGTCATAATAATCATCGACACCCATCACTCCATCACCTCCTCCTGCACCATCCTGTACCACTTTGTCTGTACAGATACAGTATGTAACTGTTAGGCTCAGGCCAGTGGACTGGTCAGGTCAACTCAACTGGTGGTTAACTTGTTCATTTGTTACTTTTACCTGTCTCACTTCTTCTCACTGCAGTAGCCTTGCTCCGCTCAAATAACTTTCTGATATCCATGCCATGAATCCATCTAAAAGAACAACATGTTGTTCGAGTCAAATTGAAATTAAAATAATAATACAGTAGGCTGTCACGCCACTTCTACCCAAGATCATAAAATCATAATATTACTGATAAAATAATCAACGCTCATATAAAAGATATAACATGAAAAATATAATATCAACATTGCTTTATGCAGGCTATGAATGAAAATAATTATCATACTATGAATTGTAATTTGTCTGTGTGTCACTGTCGGTGCATTATCACGTAAACAGGGTGAGACAAAATACACAACATATGGTCGGTGTGTGAATAAACGATCGATTAGCTCAATCAATTGTTTAACATGATCTAAACGAGCAGACGTGACAAATTAGCTTTACTGTAAAATGCGGCCCTTCACATCATTAGGTAAAAGCATTATATTTGTGCATATGATCGCTCTACAAATTCAAAACGCAATGACCTGATAGCTGCTACCCTGGTGATTGGCTTGGTGGTCGGTGATTGGCTAGACCGGAAGTGCAGTGTAGATTACTCCGTGGCTGTGTCCGAAATCGCTCCCTATCCCCTACTCCCTACCCCCCATATAGTGCACTATCTGGGCGTTAAGGAGCGATTTCGGACACAGCCCGTGTGTCGGACTTACATTTAAAGGTGGTTTCGACCCGAGGTAGTCTATGTTTTTAAAAATGTATACAATATGTACACATTCTATAGATCCCCCTCCCAGAACCACGAATTATTCACGCATTGCATGCCATTAGTACGACCATTGTACAAATTACCGTCTAGCGGCGTGCGATGCGTGGATAATTCGTTTGTTCCGACCCACCAGGCTATAAAACAACCATTCCTCGTGCAAGTGGCGCCATCGTGTGGCCGCTTTGAGAGTTGTCATCCTCAAGACCCGCGTGTTTCTGTAGCCATGGTGAGCGGTGTGCGTCCGTGCATTTCTTCGTCCAGTTTCTTGGACTGGGTTCTAATTACTGGATGTGGGATTTTTTCCGAGGCTAAAATGGCACGGCAAAGACCGGAAAAAAAGCAGATTTGCATCGTCCATCAAAGCGCCATCCACGCAGAGACCATCAAGAAAGAGGAGAGGAACCAGCGGCTTCAGACGGAGTTTAACCTCAACCCCAACAAGCCACGTAAGTTCTCCGACCGTAGGACTCCGGCTGATACAAAGGAATGTATTTATTTTACAAAGTGATGAGAAGAACAGAGAAGTCAAACTGGGAAATAATGTCCATGCTTAAACAATTACAAACGAGAAGCACTCAGAGAGTGCAAACCTGTGCCAGTTTGTAAGCTCATAACAGTTATCAAATTATGAAGTTACTTATAGGCTACAGAAATGCACTAAAATGTAATCACTACGTTTGTCATTTCCAACAACTGTACATTTCATCCAGATTCATGCGTAACTTTTTCAGTTATCCCGCTGACAAACAGACAAAAACTCCTTGGCAGAGGCAATGATGTAAAGGCACCAAAATGTAATGTTCCATTGGTCGTTTCCAACAACCGTACAAAATTTCATCCAAATCCGCATAACTTTTTCAGTTATCCTGGGGACAAACCAACCAACCGACTAAACCAAAAACATAACCTGCTCGGCGCAGGTAATTACTTCGTAATAATCCTTAATCCAAAAAATGCACTACCTCTAGACTGGAGTCTAGACTCTTGCGTAGTGGCGTGTCCATATATCTACTGGTGGATTGCAGGCAATCCTACCGAAGCTACACAATCGAATTCCTACAAAATCTGCAAAACGCCTTGGTGTGTAAATGTATTATGGCTAGAAAAGTTATTGTGCTTTAAAAGGTTATTATAGGATTCATTTACTTATTGAATACAGTGACAGGCTTAATGACACTATGACACATTGCAGACACTAGTGACATAATAGTATAGTAAAGATAAATAGAAGCACTCAGAGATTGCAAACCTGCGCCATAGTGGTACAACAAAATAGTACTTTTAGTGCTAGCAGTATGTGTGGCAACCCATTATCAATGCAAGTGCTCATAGAGTAGCGTGATTGCGATTGACGCCACCGGCGAACATGCTCAGCACAAGGCAACTACACTACCCAGCGGCCGGTGTGACCCAGAAGTCAGGTCACGTGACCGCAGTAAGCGCCCAGCGATCTATCAGTAAGTTGGTGACTAAGTATTATTATGTTACTTATAGGCTACAGAAATGCACCAAAATGTAATCACTTCTTCGTTTGTCATTCCCAACACCTCTGTAAGATTTCATCCAGATCCGTGCACGTTATCTTGGGGACAAACCAACCAACGTGACTAAAAACATAACCTGCTTCGCGGTGTAGGTAATAATGATTAGATTGTCCACTAGCATGGACACTCACATAGAATTTGTCATCTGGCATACAGGAAACATGCCCAGTGAATCCTAATCTTGATGGGCTTGTTATTGCTTCAAATGGTAAAATAATAACGGCAGCCCATTGGTTAATCCTTAAGAGAACGTTCACAGTCTGGTTCGGGTCCGCTACAACATTCAACAGACTACGACTACAGAGGTTAGAACAGCGGAGAACATCATCTGCCCCCACTATACCCTCCATTCAGGACGTTTTTCAAAACAAAAACATCGTAGCGGACCCGTCCCACCCAGCGCACCTCCTACTCTCCCTCCTTCCCTCGGGAAGGCGCTACAGAACCCTGTCAATTAAGACCTCTTAACTGAGAAACTGTTTCTTCCTACACGCAGTGGTGCTATTGAACACAGGGGGTAGCCCTGCTTAATATGTTGACATGTTATATGCACTGATTCTATACCAATGCCACTTTATAACTTATGTGCTGCTTTTCTTTTTTTGTGTTGACTTACCTGTTGATCCTGAGAGAGTTGTTTGATGCCCAACTAAAATTCCATGTGTGTACTGCTGTCATGTCTATGCAATGTGGAGAATTAAATAAATCTTGTACAACTTCCAATTCCAAATGCCATGTTGATCAGACCCCAGATGGGTCTGAAACCAAAACACCAAGGTTAGACTGATTTGTTTTAACCTTGTGTAATGCTGTGTTTGTAGCCCATGTCATCACTGACAAACCCAATCAGAAGCAGGAGGATACCCAGGGTGACCGTAAGTACACATACAGACACACACACAAATGTAGTAAAGGCAGCAGACATCACTGCATAATACTATATAATCCACAAGACATTTCCATGATAATGATATGGAATATCATTATTATAAAATGGTACGGACATGTAACAAGATCCCAAGGACTCTCAAAAACAATCCTTCAAGGCACAGTTCCAGCGGGAAGGAGGAGAGGAAGACAGAGAAAGCGATGGGAAGATAACATCCAAGAGTGGACAAGGTGCAGGCTGAGTGACGCCATGCGAATGGCCGAGGACAGGGGAAATATTTGGGGATTTTTTAAAGGAAATCGATTAGTTGATTAATCGTTTCAATAATTGGCAACTCATCGACTACTGAAATAATCGTTAGTTGCAGCCCTATCTGCAGTGCAGGAGTTCATTGCCTCCTCTAAATCAGAGCTTCTTAAACTCTTAACTTGCTCAATTGTATTCAATTCAAGCCTGTATTCTGTCCAAAATAAAACCTTTGATAATACACCATGATACACACACTGATTATCTCAATTCATTTTCAATACAAAATGAATTTGGATCGTCGTCTGGGTAGTGGGTACAAAACAACAATTTATTTATAGATTATAATAATAAAAAAAGGTAGAATATCCAAAATTCAAAAATCAAATTCGTTAGCCAAACTTACACATTTTGTTGTCCACATATCTGGGACCGGCCTGAATTCATAGCATTTTAGAAGGCTTTTTAGTTCGTTAAGGGGGCATTTAGCTAAAATGGTGAAAATACAAATACATAAAGATTATATATGGTTTATTTTTAATTACCCATACCCCATATAATGTCTTATTAACTGGTTAGACTTTCCCGTATAGACAACTCACTACAAAATTATTTCAATAGTTTAGGGTGATCGCTGAGGGTGTTCTGGAAAAAAAAAAAGCAAGCCCAAATATGTATAGCAATGACTTCGGTTTATTAGTTTTGATCAATGGATATTTAAAACCAAATTAAAACCGCCTAATATACCCATGGACATCTGAGGGTTACAAACCACCTCACAACTCAACGCAAAAGTGTGAAACACGATAGTACCCGAGGCCGAGATATTCTGCAATAATTAAAATACCCAACAGAGGGCAGAAAACCGCATATTACAGTCCATATTATTTGAACAGATTAGCATTTTGATAGTGATTTAGTGATAGCTGTTGAAAGAAATATAATTATACAATACAGAAATAGTGAAATCCCATTTTTACATTATGTAATGAAATAACTGGAAGTAGGCAATTCATATTTAGTTATATTTTTTGCAAATATGTACATCGTAAATGTAAATTTAATTTTAATATTTTTGTAGGATATTTATGGTAAATAAATGATGTTCAATGTTTATATGAATCACATCCCCAAAAGTGAGAAATAATAAAATGGAAAATTAGAAATGTAAAAATATATATTTTGAGTAATACAATTCTTCATTTTGATGTGAGCGTTTTATTTTTATAAATCAAATTTCAAATTGAGGTTTTAGAGATTAAAAACAATATGGTGAAGCTCTAGCTCGATGTTAGCCTGGCGAGCCATAACCAATGCATCATCCATGCATCGCACATCGCTAAATGCTTGCATTGGGTCTGGGAAAATCAGGCACGCCGTCGGTACAGAGACGTGGGCGGAGTTTGGTTGTCACGCCTCCACGCCGCTTGTCTCACCTACTGCGCTATGATTGGATAACACGATTTGATTGACACATTTTTTGTTTACGCTTTCCCGACCCTGGTTTTACCAGACCCAATGCAAGCGTCTAGCGATGTGCGATGCGTGGACGATGCGTTGGTTCCGACTCGCAAGGCAAGCTGGATGTACCAACAGTACTTACTCTCCAGATCCGACACGATATGGTTGTCATGCAGCTTGACAGCTCGGTGCTGCTCCACCTCGTCCTGCAGCTCGTAGATCGTGTCCTTCATGTCAGTGATCTCAGTCTCCTTCTCCCGTAGCTCAGATCGCTGCTTCTCCACCAGACACTCCTGTTCACTCATCTGCTCCTGGATCTGCTCCTGAAACGACCGGTACTCCTGGTCCACCTGGTGGTGGTGAAGTGGGAGGAGTTAGCAATTTGTTAGGTAAAATGTTTTGGAATTAAATGCCTCCTTAGTAGTAAATTCCAATTTCCAGTTATTTTTTTGGGCAGCGACAGGATTAAATCGGAAACCGGGATAAAGAGTCGGGGGGTGGGCGGGGGAGACATTGCAGAAAAGCCGGAGGGGGTGCTGCTCAGTAGCTCAGTCCGTTAGGCAGAGCGCTGGAAAGCACAAATATGTCTTAATGGCGCGGTGAGTCGGTGGTTCGAGTCTCGCCACCGACGTATTTCCCGCATGTCTGCTCCCCATCTTCACCTGTTTCCACTAACCCTAATAAATAAAGCTTGGAAAAAAACAGCCTGAATGGGCTGGAAAAAAACATTTAAGAAAAGCCGGAGGGGTTGTGCAAACCCACGGTGCTGCTCGGCCTGTGGCCCGGGGGATGCGCTCTTTAACCAATCGGCCACTTATTTCCAGCTGTATTCAGGATTAGCTAAAAAGGAGCAAAGAAAGGGGAGAAGACATGCAGCAAGGCTTTCGATGAGGGGAAGCAAACTCACTACTTTCTACCACTTCTACTACTACGTTCTACTTTTACTCAGAGAGGAAAAGTAGAGATGTCAGCAATTTGCCACTGGCTATATTTACTTGGCCTTTAGCGATATCCGTTGGGAAATGTTGGCACATACTGTATGTTGGCTCTCTCTCTCTCTCTCTCTCTCTCTCTCTCAACTGAAAGTTACTCAGAATTTTCGCTACTGAAGTAACTTTTGTGGAGTACTTTTTTACTTTTAACTATTTGGATGACTAGTTTTTACTTGAGTAATATTTTGCTAAAGTAACAATACTTGGTTATAAAAAATTGGTTATACATTGATGATTGATGATAATTATTCATCAAATGAAATTTGACATCTCTAATTAGAATCATCTCAGATGTGCTCAGGTTACTTGTATCAGGACCACAGATGGCAAAAGTATCCAAAGTTCTTAGTTGCGTAACAGTAAAATACATTTGTGAAAAAACTACTCAAGTACGACTACAAAGAACTGATCCGAATGTCTACTCGAGTAGTGTAAAAAGTACAGACTCAGAAACATAGAAATTAAAAATTGAAGGGTCTAAAATGTACTCGTTTTTTTAATGTATAAAGTACAGAGTAAAAAAATGTATAATTGTACATAAAATGCACTTTTGCAAAGCTAGTTTTACAATGCTAGAATGTTTGAATAAATTGCTAAAAACCTAGTCTAGCCTTAAGGTTGATAAATCCCACTGCCAAACATTGAAATTAACGAAATGAATGAAATCATGCTCAAATACCTACCATCAGTAGAAAGTAATGAGCCCGTTTTAGAAAAAGTAAGGAGTGGAAGTACAGATATTTCTGTTAAGAATCTACTGACTGCAAGTAAAAAGTCAGAGAAAAAACTACTTCTAAAAGTGTAGATACATGAAAAAAACTACTTAAGTACAGTACTTAAGTAGTTGTACTTCGTTACTTTCCATCTCTGGTCACGACACACTGGCCAGTGTCAAAACAACACATGGGTGTGCGCTGCTTCGAGTAGACAACGGATGGAGGTGGGCAGAGTTTATTACAATGATGCAGCGTCAAGGCAGTTAACCTGCTGTAGAAACTGTCTCTTACATTCTCCTCTCACCGGCGTGCAGCCCCAGAAAAGGGCATGAAAAAAAAAATTAGAAATTGAAATCGAAATCAGAATTCTAATGTAACATGTAAGTGACCGTGGCTTCGATTGTTGCGTTGTAAATTATAATTTGATATTTGGATGTATTCAGATATATTTAACACAATTCATGAAATTGTACATTTATAAAAATGTACAATTATATGAATTGCATGCCCAAGAGTAAGGTCTCTCAACTTCATTCCTGAAAAGGGGCATAGTTTGCAAAATTGAAATGTAAAAAATATGTTTTGATTGATTAAACTCTTAATTTTAAAGCAAAAAAAAGGTACAGCTCTATCCCAGAGATACAATAATACAGATGTTATCTGCAGAGTGATGCGTCGGTATAAAATAAAGTGGCGTTTTAACGTGGATGACATCTCTTCAAGCAGTCTTTTCAACATGTAGTAGTGATTTCCTTTATAGCCCAAGCGCGCTAGTTTACTCCTACGAACAATGACCAGAAGCATGCGAACACAAAAAGGCTCTCCACAGAGCCGGGCTCTTTCCAGCTAGAGCTTAGAGGTTTGAAATGCAAAATATGACCCAGCTTCCAGCTGTAGACGCTGGTAGTAAACTCTAAAAAGGAACTTTTTTTAGAGATTGCCAACTACTTGCCTTGATCTACAGGCCTGAAGACCAAATGGCAGTAATAGGTGAAGTACTTCAAACGGCACATTCACTGATTCATTGACAAGTCTTTTCGGACAATTCTGCCAGAGCTTACGTCAGCTCTTTTGTTCCTTGCTTTCCAGTAATCAATCCTTTAAACAGACTATCCAAGCCATAATTCTTTCCTTGCTCCTCTCCCCTTCAGTCTTCCCAGTCAAACCAAAAAAAAAACAATAACAAAACTAGAAGCACTCAGAGATTACAAACCTGTGCCGTAGTGGTGCAACAAAGAAAAAAAAAAATCATACTTTTAGTGCTAGCAATATGTGTGGCAACCCGTTATCAATGCAAGTGCTCGTAGTAGCAACTGACGCCAATGGCGAACATACCAACCACGTGTTAATTTCGTCAGCTTTTTTATTTTTATTTCGTCTAGTCTTAGTTACAATGACGGAAATCAATTTCAGTTGTAGTCATATTTCCGTCATTACATCCCAATTTAGTCTTAGTCTTAGTAACAATGACGAAAATCAACTTTAGTCAAACTCATATTTTCGAG
>OMKY01050753.1:0-11104 GCA_900302395.1 Bregmaceros cantori | reverse complement strand
ATATCACCAGGCATGTGGGCGGACCAGCTGGGCAGCGAGGGGACAGACGGACAGGTAGGCAGGCAGACAGGTTGGCAGACGGGCAGGCAGACAGGCAGACGGCAGGCAGGTTAGCGGATGTATGTCCAGGTTGGACCAGGAAGCGTAGACAACGATCCGACGCCGGTCACAGGAACGAGCCGCCCTTTATAGACCAGCGGGTGATCAGCTGATCGGGAACCGGTGTGGAGATGGGGCGGGTGCGCACCATGAGCGTGGCACGCGACGCCACGCGCAGCAGACCATGACACACATTTTTAATAAGCCTACTCTTCCATCCTAAATTCTTACTTATTGGGTTTTCACCCAAGCTTACGTGTTGCCGTTATTGTATCAGAGCCATGACACTGAGAATGGCGACTGGCATTGGGACAAGAAGCCAAACAAGGAATCGATTATCAAATTGTTGGTGATTATTTCAATCGATCATTATTGATTAATCGGTTTCATGTCTAATATTATGATAATCCATTCGTTCAGGGCCAATCTCTAATGACATTCCATCTTTGTAAATTGTCGTACACCTGCTAATGAATCTTTTTTTCAAGGACAGGGTGACCTTGGAACTAATCGAAGCTATAGCACTGCTTGTTATTTTGTTTGTGTCTGTGTGTGTGTTTGTGAATGCATATTTGTGTGTGTGTGTGTGTGTGTGTTTGTGTGTGCTTACGTACGTTTGTGTTTATCCCTTCCTGTGTTTACACCAACCTTATCTGTGTCCACACTCGGCCGTCTCCAAACTGTTGCAAATGGGAAATAATGAGAGCGCTAACAGGCGTTAAATGAAGGCCTCTCCCCACAGTTGACATTGAGGACCGGACCATGTTTCGCACTTTACCAGCGTGTTGTTGTCTTAGTCATTTATTAAATTCAACAACACCGGTTGAAATTCAAACCCACCACCAAACCTCCCAACCGCTGCTCTCAACACATCGCATCAACCGAACAGCGTGCAATTTAGGTCATGACAAGTATTTGGTATTTCAAGTTATTATTTTGCCATTTTACATCAGTAGCTCCCACTGAAGGCAATGTGTGTCTGTTTTTCAGTTAGTTTTTGTGGAAGCTAGTCACAGCTCTAATGCTTTGAGGTGAAATTAAAATGGTTGTTGACTCCCTGGAGTCACCCGGGTCACCGGTGACCCCGATATGACACTTCTCCAAAAACGCATTTGTAACTCTGTGAGTTTTTGTCATTCAAACATATAAGTGACACCATTAAAAACCTTGAAAACTAGTTTTCAAATATATATGAAGAAAGTAAATTACTTGGTCATCCATTATTCACTGAAATATCTTATTTTCTATTGTATATTGCTACAAAACCGGGTGTCCGCAAAAGGTCAGAATGTGTTGATATATGAATTTACCACGATACAGCCCAGCACTATCCTGGGTGCAGTAAGTGAATTTTTCAAGAAATGAAACAACACTGGCAGAGTTTCATTGTTAACTAGCACCAAGAGAAAGCAACACACGTGTCCAACAGTTTAAAGTAATACTGTGTACACTCCACTGTATTCCAAATATTACTGCCAAAATATTGATTTCCAGATCCGAAGAAATTGGCTATATCCCTTAAAATGAATGTTATTTTAAGCCAGGAAAAGGGGACCTTTGAGTGAAAAAGGTTAGGATTCCCTGCTCTTCACCCACTCCCCTTTATGGGCCAACAAGAAGCAAAGTAACAGGCAAGGTTACTGCATTTTTGCATTACTTTCGGTATAGCTGCAAAGCTTGATTTGTGTTGATTCTTCTGTTATTCTCTGCCTGGGTACGTCATCCACAACGCTTCCACTTGGTAAGAAACCTGAGATAAAAAGCATCAAAGACACACAGCCAAGTTTCTTTTTATCTCGGATCGAGTTAAAAGTCTGCGAGATGTTGACCAATGAAAAAACGCAGCAGAAAATCCAACAGCACCAGTCGTTTCGACTGGTCACAATCAATTTGTAATGCTTTCTCAAGTTGTTTTTCTGGGTGTGTGTGTGTGTTTGTGTGTGCGTGTGTGCGCTTTCATCCACTTGAATGTTGCTGAAGTTAAACACACTGCTCCGTGCCTTGCCACGACTTGCTCAGCAGACTCCTGGATAGAAACCTTTTCCTAAACCCCAGGAGGGTGAAGGGGTGCGTGATCCCCCTCCAGGCGTTGTGTTGGGTTCACTATGTCCCAACGACAATATGTTAATGCTGGGGTCGCGCTCACAGGTCACATACGTACCATAACCCCAATTTGGCTGTAATCCTCACGTCTCTGTGTTCAACAACCAAGTCCATACCTTAGGGGGCATGATGAACAATGATCAATTTACCATACGGCAATGCATGACTAAATCCATTGCAGGAACATTCAACATTTTTTCACAGTGTATGTGTCCAGCCATTTGAAACATTTTCTTTTATTATTATTGTAGTGAATGCACGCGCGGTGCATTCTGGGCCGGCACCGTTGACGGTCCTCCACCGGCCAACAAGCCTCCTTAAATAGAGTCCGAACTAACCTTGGCAATGGCTGGGTTCAGCTATTGCCGACGTTCTAGTTCCTCTATTCCCTAGCTCATTTTTTCATTCTTTATTGAGAGAGATAGTGACAAGAAACTGGGATGGAGAGCCAGGGGAGACATTGCAGAAAATACGGAGAGGGGAATAGAACCCGCAGCGCTCTATAACCATTCTGCCACCGCGCCCCTTTTGACACATTTTCAAAACTCTTCACACAGTTAGCAGAGCATCAGACCTCTGTGGCCATACCATTCACGTATTTCACGACATTTTCACACAGTTTTCCTCACACGGTAAACACATTTTCACAATGATTGTATTTTCATAACAGACTTAATGCACCTTGTGAAGTGCTACTGCCTGACAGAAGTTTTTCATTTTGAGTCATATTTCTAGTCTTTTGGTAACATTAGTATGTGCAGAGAAAGGTGTGTTCTATTTTGGAATTAAAATGTATTGTTTGTTTAACAGTATGTGCTTTTGATAAGAAAATTAAGCATTCGGTCAATTGTGTGTCCCAAGTGTCACTCGGTGTTAAAAATTATAAAAATGTTAAAGTAAGCGCTTGTTATTGATTTAAAAACCAAAAAAAGTAAGAACTAAACACATTATTGGCATCACATCAAATCCAGCAAATGAATTGTCGGCAGTCGGGCTGCAACTAACGATTATTTTAAGAGTCGATTAGTTGCCAATTATTGAAACAATTCATCGACTAATCGGTTGGATACTTTTTCCATTAAAAATACCCAACATTTTTTTTACAGCGAGAACCTAATTTTGTCAATTTGAAATATAATCAAATTTGGTTATTCTTCACCAACATATATACAAAGATCAAGTTGCTTCCCCTGACACTAACTCATTAATTTACACCGCAATATTTTCATGGATTTCTTCATATTCATGTTGTTTTTTTTCATCAATTAAGGCTATTTCAGGTTTCATATTTTCAGAAATTAGGAATTAATATGAAATTGTGTCAATAAATGGAGTGTGAGCACAAAACTGCCAACAATAACAATTATTCATTTCTTTTTTGATTATTGATTATTCGATTAGTTGTCGATTCATTTTATAATCCATTAGTCACCAATTAATCGACTAATATTTGCAGCCCTAATCGGCAGTTGTCTTCATTCTTTATCACGTCAGACACATACATTAGTGTGCCTGTGGCTATGAGTTGTCATCACCAATATGACTATGCTCCCTATCCCTACGTCAACATTCGGCGGCCGGGCTACAGAGCTTATAAAACGACCGACTCTAGCTGAATGTGCTCCCTAAACACGGCGATATAAAATCACCCAGAAGAACTACAACTCCCAGTGGTCGTGCTGATATCATTCAACCTAGCCAGACTCTCAAAATGGCGGCGCAGTGACGTCAAAACGCCGGCGTTTCGTTATAACGGGAAAAAATTCCTGCAGGGTTAAAATCACTGGCTACTGGCTATACTCATATTGCACCTCCTATATAGTGATGCAAGTAGTGCAATTCACTTGGACAGTTGCACTGTGAGTAGACTCTATGCAGAACATACAGTGAGCAACTACAGACAAGCAAGCAAGCTTATTCCTCATCCACTCACCGCCCTCACACTGCTCCGACTTGTCTCGCTCCCTCCTCCCTGAGGAATGAATCTAAAATAGTGACTTCCATTTTGCCGTAATGAAGGGGATGGGTAGCTTTTAGTGGCATAATAAGATGTGTTCTATACGACAACACAATTGACGCCGGTTAAACAAATTGATGCAAAGCTGTTTCCCGGAAAGTGGTTTGAAGAGGCATTCAAGCTGCCGTGCATGCAGACGCATACATCCACATATGAACAAAATGTAATGCACACACACACACACACTCACACATCGACAGACACACACATCCCAACACACTCAGTCACACGCATATGCACTTAAAATTCATAGATTTCCACATTGCATTGAATCCACAAATTAATTGTGCTGCATAGCTATGTCCTTGTCTTTCCATTATATTCACGTTCCAATATTTATTCACTTATTCCTATATATCCTCGTCACCCTTCCCCGCCTTGCAGAGCATACACACACACAATCTCAAACGCACATACACAGACATGAGTGGGCTGGTTATCGATGATTAACAATACGATCGTGGGTAGCGATAACGAGCCCCCATGATTTGGTAATCGTCCCTATTTTTAAAATCATACGGTCATCAAAATGATCACCATGAAAAAAGATAAAAGGTGGGACACGGCAATTCTGCGGAGAATCGGATCCATTGAGGTGCATACATGAGCACTTTTGAATCCAACTCCGTGTCAATCCGAATCCGTGGAATTGATTACATTTCAAATCAAGTGGAAAGAGCCGCGTTGAAAGCCGCCTGGGTGTAGCCTGGCATGCGGCTAGAGCGATCATTTGGTATGGATTAAGCAGGCTCGAAAAAAGTGCCAAAAAGAAGGGCCAATCGAATGAAGTTATCAAATCACAGCGCACCACACCTCGATTCGAAGGCCCGCCTTAACGGGGTGGTGATTGTACCGCAACTATCTAATTTGTCTGCCTGCTTGGTCCAGACCGGAGTTGGGTGTAATCCGTTATAATAACGGACGGATTACTAACGGATTACTTTTTTAGCAACTTTGTAGTCTAACACGTTAGTTCCCCTTGACCAGCTATTCCATCCAAGTTAGATTTTTTCTAAAGAGGTCTGTTACGCGATACTCGTTACTATGGCTATATTGCCGATTTTCAAGACACCAATGTATGCGCTTTTTACCGGATCGAACCAAGCCGAGCAAGCATGCGCGCGCGTGTGTGGTACTCTTGTGGTGGCGATGCTGCTGCTGTCACACAGGCGCGCGCGCACTAAGCACATCGGTCCGCGCTCCGACCCCCCCCCCACCAATAACAAGTAATGTAACAGGATAACATTTAAAAGTTACGATACCCAACTGTGGTCCAGACCCACCGCACCATCTAGTCGCGTGCGGTGCGTGGATAATTCGTTGGTTCTGACTCACCAGGCTTGACGACGTATACATTCTGTGCACGTGTAGTGGGCGTTTCAGCGTGCCGACTGCATCCTGGCTGCATGAACCCAAACGGCGATCAGATCTTATATCTTGCGATATCTTGGGCCACAATGATCGTACACTGACACGAGTTCATTCTACTATACACGTCGGCCATTCGTCTTTTTCCGTTTTATGTTGGTAACACAGGTTCTGTTATTTCTTTTTTTAATGTTTTTTTCCAGCCCATTCAGGCTGTTTTTTCCAAGCTTTATTTATTAGGGTTAGCGGAAACAGGTGAAGATGGGAGGGCAGACATGCGGGAAATACGTCGGTGGCGAGATTCGAACCACCGACTCACCGCGCCATTGAGGCATATGTGTGCGTTCCAGCGCTCTGCCTAACCAACTGAGCTACTGGGCAGCACAGGTTCTGTCATTTCAACACAGCGAAGGTCACACTGTGACTAAAATAGTCTGGGTAGATGTTGAGCTTTTCATTGCGTCTGTGTACATGTGATGGTGAATGCCTATTGTGTGTGACAGTGTGATTAAGTGTGTGCGACTGTACATGTGTGTCTATGCGTACGCACCATTTACATTGTGTAGTTGTCAGGGCACCAGATGGGTGCTCCCGCCTCCCGGCTTCGTCTTCTCTCGGGGGCTAAAAATTAAATCTCCTTTGGAACATTAATATTTGGACGGCCACTCACGCAGCTATCGATCAGCGCTTTTTTTTTCATGTGTATACGGGTCCACGGCATAACGCACGTGCGTTCCACCTCCATTCAGGTGTGCACTCTACCACGTGTTCTTGAAGACGTTGAGTGAGTTGTCGGTGGAGGAAAACATAGGCACCGCAGCTACATAGGTATAATTGGATATCGACTGGCCGTCACCATTGTTGTGCTGCCATGAATCAGTCGGAGTGACACGCGGGGGGGCAAGCTATAGAAGACGTTCAGGAAATGGATCTGACTTCCTTTAGACGGTCCTTGTCAGATTTCAGTTGAGATGATTTGCAGTGAACAAAATATAATGGTAGTTTGCAATTATTATGTTTTGATTTTGGTGCCAACAATTTACTTTATATTTTCACAAACTGAAAGGCAGTATTTCAGTTGAACAGGCAAACCGTTCCACAGTTGAGGAGTGTCTTTAGCTCAGTTGGTAGAGCTTTCATTTGACGTGTTAAAAGCCGAAAAGGTGGTGGTTTGCATCCCGAATCCGACAATCTCCATGTAAAGAGTCCAAAGCATTGGAATTCAAATTCCTCCCAAAATGTTGTAGTTGATATTGGTACGTGAACGTTTTGAGCAACAGAATGACACTGGGCCGAAGTTAGTGTGAAGGGTGACGAAAGAGCGGGGGAAGCAGACCTGCAGCATACTCATGTCAGTAAGGGCAAGCATTCTCACGACGACTGTGTCCACTGTGAGACAAACCACAGGCACAAGACTGGATGTAGTGGTCTAAACGATTGTGCCCAAAAAGGTTGTACTTGATATTGGCCTGTGATAGTTCTAGTGAAGCCATAATCTAGCATGGATGATCACACTCCAAATTTGCCGTATTGTCACCTATACGGTGGGTGTTACATCAATGTCCGTTCGTGTTCCCCCCCCAGACAACCTGCTGATAGACTACCAGTTCACCTTCAGTCTGCTGCAGGACGACGACCATCACTACACTGCCATCAACTTCATGGCTACACCTGAGCAGGTAGAGGACTCACTCACACACCCTCAAAGGTTGCCTAAACACCTGAATCAGCTTTGAATTGTTGCATTTGCATGTTCAAGCAATATGCACACATGGAATTATTATGTACTTATTTATATTTTAGTTAATGATTGGATTTTGCTTAAGCGATAAAACAATACAAAACTAGAAGAATTTTGAGGACATAAACCTCCACCAAGGCCATAGGACCAATAGGGCTGTTGCACGGTGACATCACGGCTTGGCCGCGGCAGACATTATGGTTGTTGCATTGTGGTCAGATGAACAGGCAGAGAGAGCAATATTTGCATAACACTGTCCTTTTAAAAGTCTTCTAGTGTTGATTCATCCATGGTAATATGCTATCAACCAACGGTAGGTTGCAGCCTAACTACGTGCAATGGGTTTGCCTCTATATAATGTACGTGAACTGGTAAGGTAGACCACTTGACCATATGTATACTTCACGGTATGATGCTGAAAGAATCCCCTCACAAATTTTAGGATCACACGCGCGCACACACACACACACACACGACAACACACATACACAGCTAGACACACACACACAGGTAGACACGTACATACACACCAGGGCTTTGAACCGGTTCAAGGAACGAAAACGAAAACCGGGAACTTTTAGTATTTTCCAGGGAACAGAAACGAAACCGGAAACATTATTATTTTTTATGTTCCGGAACAGGAACACTTATTTAAAAATAATGGTAACCGGTTAATAACGGTTTTATTTTGTTCCTCAAAGGAGTGCACTTGGGGATAACTTCAGAAATAAAGTCTTATAAAGTCTGCGATGGAGCAGTGAAGTAGGAATCGTTGCGGGACTCTCTGCAGCGTGTTGTTGTGGGTTCGCCCCGACACGCAACGAGACCTCGGCTGTAGAGCGCTACCAGTGGGCCTCTGTAGCGAGTCGCTGTGGGTTCGCCGCAACAAATATTACATAGCATTAAACAGCTGACAGGAACGAAATTAACCGGTTCAGGAACATCAATTTATTGGTGGAACACATAACCAGAAACGTTATAATTCTGTTTCTGTTCGGAACGAAACGCTTGGGAAAAAATATTGGTTCAAAGCCCTGGAGCTGGTATTACAAAATAAGCCACTACAGCGCCACCCAGATTTTGGTCAACTTCCATCAGGCTTTGTGTAACATGATATCCATTAATGTGTGCAACCAACAACATGTAATTTCTCCTAGGGAATTAATTAGCTATGGTTTCCAGCCATATACCCTTTCTATTATAAGGAATACGGTAAAATACTTAATTCTTGGCCAATGGATGTGTGATATGGGGATTGTAAGGATTAAGAGATCAATAATGTTGAACATAGCTATATATTATTCTTAATATTGTTAATTTATTATTATAGGTGTACTGCATCAACAATGAGGATTTATGCATGAATAGCAATGCATGCAATTTTGCATAGAACACAACAATCGCAAACTACTTTACATACTGTTAATAATTTATATACAGTAAACATATTTACTCTACTACTCAAAGGCCCTTTCTCATCTTAAAAGTTGAGGCCTTTTCATGAAGTTTTAGAGCTTATCTCAACATTCCCATATTATACTCCCCTTGTCTTGAGAGAAAAAGATTCAAGTTACAGCTGGATTCATTCCAGCCATACGTAACAATAACTTTTACCACACATACCTACTTCTTCTTTTAAAATTTAATTTAATTATTACTCACTGTGAATATCTTGGGTATTCTCTAAAGAATAAATATCCAGCTGTTTCAATAATTGGCAACTTCCATATTAAAATAATCGTTAGTTGCAGCCACATAGAACGCCAATGCTTGACACCCTCATTTAATAGCATATCATACTTTATTGCACTAGAACTGTAATTCCTTTGCTTAACCAAGCACTGCCCCCCTGTAGTGTGACTCACCAGGCTGTTTGGTTGGCTATGACGTGCACCCAACCGGTTCTGGCTCTCAAGATAATCTATAAATCAATATTTAGCGCAATCATGTCTCTATAGCCACGCACGATGCCTTCTATCCAGGGCTTGAAAACAAAATTATTTTGAAAACGCTCCGTTCCGAACGGTTCAGGCAGGTCTATATTTAACGTTTCCGTTCTCGGAACCGTTCCACCACCAAAATATCGGTCCTGAACCGGTTCGGAACACAATTTTTTGTTCCTTCTTAAAGTTCCTTATATTGTACAATGTTAAGTTTAGATGTAGTTTATATACAAAATATTTTTGGTGGACTTTCAAAAGTGGATGAAAATGGTCACCCAGACATACGATATGCTAAAATATATAGAGAATGTAAAAAAAAAACTGGTTTTGTGGATTTCATAATTTTCCGTTTCTGTTCCGGAACATTTGAAGAAATATTTTTATCGTTTCCGTTTCCGCTCCTAGAAAAAATCTGTAAAATTCCGCTCGTTTTCAGTTTTCGTTTTTGTTCCTTGAACCGGTTCGGAGCCCTGCTTCTATCACATAAAAAACCATCTTGTTGTGTAGAGTTTTGGTTCTGATGGAACGCAACATCCTCCTGAGATGTAAAGGAGCACAGGTTGTCCATAGTTGGACGTTTGCAACCAGTCAATTTCTCTGCTGCACCACAGGACCTTAGAGCTTTGGAGTTTTATTTTAGAAAGATTTCATATCTATCTATATTTCAAGCTTTTTAACCCAGATCTCTTACTTAAGTAAAAGTAAAATACATTTGTAAAAAAATAACTTGAGTAAGACTACAAAGTACCGATCAATCTCTAGTTGGGTAGAGTAAAAAGTACAAGCTCAGAAATGTACTGAAAAAGTATTTTTGAAAGAAAAAAAATACAGGCTCTAAAATGTACTCAAAAGTATTTTTGAGAGTATAAATACATAGTAGAAACATGTTTATAAAACGCACACCTTTTCAATGTTGGATTGTCATTGTTATTGTCTGAAAAAAATACTAAAAACCTAGCCTAGTTTACTTCACTTAAAGTTTATAAATCACTCTATACATATAGTCCTACCTCGTCGCCATACAATGAAAAGTAACAAGCCTGTTTTGGGGAAAGTAAGGAGTAGATGTACCAATATTTTGTTAAGAATCTACTGAGTACAAGTTAAAAGTCATCAGAGAGGAAAAAAAGTATTTCTTAAAGTACAGATACTTGAAGATTCTACTTAAAGTACAGTACTTAAGTATTTGCACTTGCCGTCTTGCCACCTCTGGCGACCTGTGTCACTGTGTGGGGGTTACGTGCGATCAAGTGAGGGGGAAGCGCACACACTCGTGGAGCACCTGTTAGTGCAGTGGAGTGAGTGTTTAGGATGTGTGATCATGTTAGCAAACAGCATGGCTGAATGACTTAACTGCAGGGGACGGGGACTAATGAATCATCATAGCTGTTGGTACAAGCGGTCCATATTATTACAACACGTACACAGAGAATACATCACTGGCCGTGTCCGAAATCGCTCCCTAACCCCCATATAGGGCACTATATGGGGCGCACGCCATTTTGTAGGGGTGTCCGAATTCTCCATGTGCCCCATATAGGGCACTGAAAGTATCCCACAATGCACCGCGAAAAGTAGTGAGCATCGGATGTACACTAGACGGAGAAATATAACCCATAATGCATTGCGAGACGCATTACACTAATTAAAACGTAGAAGAAGACGATGCGCGCGCTCCAAAACAAGAACAATGGAGGACGGCAAATAATTATAAATGTGAGTATAATTGATTTTCTGTGATAAAGTATACATTTATTATTTAAAAAAAAGCATGCGAATGCTACGGCTAATGCCGACAGGCAATGACGTCACTATGCTACAGCGGTGACGTAA
>OMKY01050737.1:9961-26639 GCA_900302395.1 Bregmaceros cantori | reverse complement strand
TAAGACCAAGACACGATAGTGTGCCTTTGGTACTGAATGAGTTATGTTGTTAATTTTGTCTTTTAAAATAATAAATGTTATTAAGCTGAGACATGTTTCTGCATGTTGATGTCCCACTATCTCTACATTTGTATGGGGACGATGGAAACAGTGATGCCACTTTTGCAATGATCATTAGATTAATAAATTAACTTAAGAATTGATTATGAAATAACACCCCAATGCATAATCAGTCGCCAAAGCATTAAATAATTGTTATTTTCAGCAGTTTTTCCTGATACCACCACCTATTACTTACTTACTTACTTAGGCCCATCGCTCCCAGTGGAGCATAGGCCACCGACGACTCCTCTCCATTTAACACGGTTTTGAGCTGTCGTTTCTGCCTCCCCCCAGCTGATTCCAATACTCTTGAGTTCTGCCTCAGTGTCCCGTCTCCAGCTGTTTTTGGGCCGTCCTCTCCTTCTCCTCCCCTGGGGGTTCCAAGTCAGAGCCTGGCATGTAGTAGAAGTTGCCGGTTTCCTCAGAGTGTGTCCGATCCATCCCCACTTACGGCTCAGGATTTGTCTCTGCACTGGCTCCTGTCTTCCTCTCTGCCACAGTTCCTCATTTCTGATGAGGACGTTGCAAAAGATACAAACCTTCATCAACTGCTGTCTGAGGCACATTTTTAGAATCAGGTGGCTAGACAAAATCAGAACCACCACCTATTGGTCTACACAAATTTGATATTACTTGACAATTTCTGAAAATCCAAAATGTGATTCATAATTATTCAACATTATTGATACAAAAAATGAAAATGACGAAAACCATCAAAATATTAGCATTTAAATTCATTTTAATGAGTTTGTGCAGGGTAATTAACTTAATTGTTGTACATTTGTGAAAATGTACAACAAATTGACTACACTTCAAGTTGACAAGATTCATTTCTGTGTCACTATAAATATTTTGCGGATTCTTTCAACGGAAAAATGTTTCACCGATTAATCGTTTCAATAATCGCCAACTAACTACGACTATTAAAATAATGCTTGGTTGCAGCCCAACTAACCATAGGCAAAGTTGTCTGCGTCTTGTCTTCAATATTTCAAAGTCATTTAGATAGTGGTCCCAGAAGGAATCCTTTGTTTATATGAAGATGCATGAAGATGCTAGCCTGGCCCAGGCTAGCGTCTTCATGCCAGGCTATGAAGACATAAGAGTAGGTGACAGTTGATGATGGTGGCTGGTGTACTCCAGGTAGCTTTGCTGTGTGGGGGGGCCTCTTCTCCACCATGGACTGTGGCCTGGTTCATCTGAGAGGGAAGGAGGATCCCTGGAACTCTATCACCAGCGGGGCGCTGACCGGCGCCATCCTCGCATCACGCAGTGAGTGGGAGTAGAGATTAGAGACCGTCTGTTCTGTGTTGCACACTGCACGCCGGCTTTCCACCGGTCCGTTGGTACCGTACGTTGGCCACCACACGGTACCAACAGACGTTACCGAACCCCTGCAAATTGCCCCTGTCAAAAAACACAATGCATGCACTTGTGTTCACGTGGGGAGACCCCAAAGGGTCAGCGGATATGTTGCTTTCACTTTTCACGAGCGTGTGTGTCTGTGTGTATGATAGAGAGAGGAAGAGGGGAGGGGGAGAGATGAAGTCGGGGAAGAGGGAGAGAGAGAGACGGACTGCAAGCAATCAGTGATATCGCATAGACCCAAAATATGTGCTTGTGCCATCTGTATTTCAAACTACTTTCAAACTATGTTACCTAAATTTGTTGTTGATTGGTTGAGGCATCTTTCTTGTCTTTTTTTTGCCCACTGCTTCCTGTTTCCTGTTGTAGTTTTCACCCTGGCCAAATTGCTCCCAGTGGGACGTGGAGGTCTGCCTTCCATGACAGCCATTGGCGTGTGTCTGTGATTATGTACATGATTTCTCTCATGTTCTCTCGCTGTCTGCGGTGTGCAGGCGGTCCCTATGCCATGGTTGGCTCTGCTGTGATGGGCGGAGTTCTTCTGGCTTTAATCGAAGGAGTTGGGATCCTACTGACTAAATACACAGCAGGACAGTTTCAAAACCGTAAGGCCCTACCTACTCACTAAATAGTGCTCTACATTGTGTATGTGCCATAAGTTCCATAACTGTGTTGTCCGAATTTGTAGTGAACATGAATGTTCCTTGTATAGGGCACTCCAAATGGGCAACGGCAAATGTATTGTACAACTGGTTTATGGGTGCAACGGATCGCTGTTGATCCGTGACCCGTTCAGACCACAATAATAATAGAAGCCTAGAAAACTAGAAGCACTCAGAGATTGCAAACCTGCGCCATAGTGGTACAAAAAAATAGTACTTTTAGTGCTAGCAGTATGAGTGGCAACAATTGCCAATGCAAGTGCTCCAAGAGTAGCGCGATTGCGATTGACGCCACCGGCGAACAAGCTCAGCACAAGCCAACTACATTTCCTAGCGGCCACTGTGACCCAGAAGTCTGGTCACATGATTATTATTATTATATTTATAATAATACTTTCAATGTATTTCATATATTTTGTTTTAATAAACAAAAGAGAAAGTTATGTTTATATTTGTCATGTTTTTTTTTTTTTTGTTTTTTTTGCGATGATCCAGAAAAATCTGTGATCTGATCTGAGGATTGGTCCGAACCACGAGTCTCTTGATCTGATGAAAGTGGTGGTCACTACTCTAAGATTTCCAAAATGTCTGCAATTTTCCTTTCAATGATACTGCTGTTCTAAATGTGTCCAGTGGATGTCACAATGGCAATGTCCTATTGGGGGCAGAGCAAGAAGCTGTTTGTCAATACTGTGATCTGAGGGCTCATGAGCTGACGAATGACGACTCTCCATTCACATCTCTGCGTTGCATTTCAGTATAGTGCAACTCCTTACGTCAAAATTAATTTGGGTACAACACTATTGAAACATTTCAAAACCACATCATGCCATGGATGTCTAATCACAGACAAACAGTTCACATAGAAATTCAACAACTCCACGGACCAATGTTGGTGCACAGTCTGCTACCAGTGGAGAGTCTGGCCAATTTGTTACTAGAATTTCCGCAATGCAGCCATTGAGCTAAAATTAGTTTGACTCCCTTGCCTTATATGCATTGTGTTGCTAAAACCGTGAGATACTGTCTTATCTTGTTTCCCCGACGAGTCACGGTTTGCTGAATACACATTGTATCATTTCCCAAATCATCAAAAGTCATACTATCAGGCTCTCCAACCATCAGACAGTGTGGATGTATTCACCAGGGTTTGTTCAGGATACTTCAGGACAATTCAGCAACAGTCAGTTACAGAGTGGGACACCCATCGTCCCGCACCAGCATCAGAGACTCTCTGGCTCACTTCCCCTGTTCCACTTCTTCCAATGTAGGCTCATCCCCTTTTTGGTGTTGCATTAGGTATGCTAAGGTAATTTTCTTTCTTTTTTTTTAGAAGAACCACTTTCAGAAGACCCCAGCCAGCTGCCCCCCAGACAGGCCAGTGAGAAGACTGGATGGTTTACATAGCGGCCTACCTCAGAGACGCACAACCCATCACTGAACCCACCGTGTAGCAGATGATGGGCGGTTTTTTGGAGGCCCAAACGATTTGCTGCTTTTTATTTATCTTATTTTTAAAAATATCTGTCTTACGCGCCTACACAGCTAAAGACAAGTTTACACATGAAGAATCGAATGTGCCCATCCTGCCTTAACGAATTTCCACTGTTTTTATAGCAGCCTGTGTAGGGCTGCGGAGTAGAGCAAAGTGGCTGAATTTGACGCATGCCGTTTTCAATTTTGTTTGCTATAGTTGGATCTGTGACCGATTGCCCATAATCCTATCTGCTTCGTTCATCGCTCTGCGTACAGTCTCCTCATTGGCCCAATAATGAGCGTCATTCATATCATATTGCATTATATTTTATTTTTGTTTTGTAAAAAAAAAACATGACATCTGCTTAACTCATCTAGTCTGCACGCTTGGTTTAACTAAATGTACACAAGTTAAATGGATACAAATTTGTAGGTATTTTTTCAATTAGGACGTTTTCTCGATTTCCTCTTCTCTCTCGTCCTCCGTTTAAGGACAACTCTACTGTACACAATGTATGGCTTAGAACAGGTCTAGCTCGGGAGAGGACTTGGACAATCAGGGTTGGAAGGTAAACTGCTAGAGGATTTCTTAAACTAAAATCTAAAACCAAAATGACTTCTGTGAAGCGTCTCGAGGCAACCGCGGTTGCAACAAAAATCTGTTGAGTTGAGTTCTTCTGTTTATGTGTGCATACAATTTTGCACGTGGTGCTGAAGTTATCCATTTGCTGTTTAAAGGGAATTGCACTTAACATGTTTAAAGTTAATTTGTTGTGTGTGTGTGTGTGTGTGTGTGTGTGTGTGTGAAGAGCTTTTGACTTCCTTAGGATGACTGTGTTCCGCTTCTATGATTGGTAAGCGTTCGTTCATTAAAGAAGTGACTATTGGAGTCCATAAGGCTAAACTATGCTAATGTAACCTGTGTGTCTGGCACAGTGCATCATGGGTAATTCATTTGGTCGTGATTCTAGTGAAGTGGGTGTACAATAGACAATGCTGGGTATCCGTATGAGGCGGTACAAGGCTAGTCTGAGTGCAAATAAAATCAAGTTTCACACCTACGTACATTATAAGCTGTTGTGTTATGTCATTTAATTTATTGATTGATTGAATTTGGTGGACCTTGAACGTTTACTACAAATGATGTAAGTGTTTAAAGAAGGAGAGAAAGAAAGAGAATATATTTTTAAACATGTCTAATTGTGTTTATAAATGGCTGCTTTGTAAATGTAAAAGTCCTAATGTGGGTTTCTTGTAACCTCCAGTATGCATCAAGTGTTGTGATATGAATAAATGATGAAAAAAGTTTTGAGCAATGCTTTGATTTGGTAGAATTTAAACTTTTTTAAAAAATAAAATTTGCAAGCTTTGAAGTTATACTATTGTTCTGCTGCTGACGTGTGGCTCCTGTGTTATTTTTAAATTGAGTCTCTTTAGGAAAATTATTCAAAAAACATCCATCAGCAGATACAAATAGAAACATTGCTCTAATGTGTGTAACTGGAAAGGTACGCCAATGTTTATTTTCAACAGTGGTGTTTGTAAACTATGAAAAGGTGATTAGATTGGACCGCCCTCTAGTGGAGAACAGAGAAATTACACATCGTTTTCATAATAACAGAGTATCAGTTGAAAGGTATTGTTTTTCTCGATTAAAACATTTAAAATCATTAGAATTTGGAATCCTTTCTGATGAAAGATTGAAGGCCCTAGATTTATTCAGAACTAATGCAAAAATGTAAAAAACTATACTACCTAATAATATACTGTACAATTATTAATGATCTGTTGTATATCTATATTTAATATCTATAAAATGTATGGTCTAGGTATTATTCCAAAGAATCCTGCACCGTGTGTACAACAATGGACAATAATGTTATGTTATGTTTTTATTTATTTCTTATGGACATTACATGATTACATTGGACAAACCAGGTGCACTGCATGACTGTTTATAGCTAATTTTCAACACCTGTCCACAGGAGGCTATAATATTATTATTATTATTATATTATACCAATTAGAACCCAGGAGTGGGAACATTATAAACTAATATACAGTCAAATGCAAATAATTCAAATATAAACTAGCATCAATGGAAACATATAAAATCTATTGATACTAAATACAAATATACACGATTATTGATAAAAACATGTTTTTTTAGAACCCAAACATGATCCCTCAAGTCATTAGGAACCTTTTTACATGTGAACAACTTTGACTTGATTTCAGTATTCAGACACCCCTGCAAAATGGTGTGCACCCCACATAGTGCACTATATAGGGAAAGGGACTAGGGAGCGATTTCAGACCAAGCCAATGTTTCACGGATGCAGAGCCTTCATTTGCAACTGCGGTTTCGTGGCTGCGGTGAACAAACTCTATTACTTGTCTTCGTTGCTTTGCCCTAAATTTGATAGACGGAGGCGTTGGTTGCTTATATCGGCTGTCATGCGTCCTGTTTTGGATATTTTGATTTCGAGGCCTTCTTGGGTTGCAGTGAGCGTTGAGTTATTAATCTTCCAATACAAACGGGTGACACGGAGGTGCCTGCGGATATTGGGTGTCAGCTAACGACGCAGCCTAACCCGTTCTCCCGGTGTGGTTCCCATGCTCTCCTTGTCTGATGGCTTGGAGCGTGGCCAGGAGATAAATATTCTACCTGCCATGTGGAGCCGCTCTCCACCAGCCAGCCACGTTGGGTGGGCCTGTCACATGACGCGCCCCTCACAGCGGCATATTAGTACACAAATTAGAATCTTGGGCAGGTATGGGCAGAGTAGCCATGAAAATGTACTTGAATAAAAGTATTGTTACCTCAGCAAAATACTACTCAAGTTAAAGTAAAAAGTAGTCATCCAAATAGTTACTCAAGTAAAAGTAAAAAAGTACTCCACAAAAAAGTAGGGGTACACCGATCACGTTTTTTTGCTCCCGATTCGATCCCAATCCTTTAATTTTAAGGATCGGCCGATACAGAGTCCTGATCCTGCAAAAAGTGGTAGTACCCAACCTATTTGGCACAATTGTCAATTTCAATAATAGTCAAAGTAAATAAACAGTCATTTGGCATGCTCCCCGACTCATTTACCGATCCTGATCGGGACAAAAACACGAGTCCCGATCCTTATAAAAAAGTCTGATCGGTCCCCGATCACCGATCTGATGATTGGATCGGTACACCTCTACAAAAAAGTTACTTACGTAGCGAAAGTACTAAGTAACTTTCAGTAAAAATAAAAATTAGGACCAATTATCTTTTCAAAATGTAATTGAAAGCGAGAGAGAAAGCGCCAAAGAGGGGTAGTGAGCGAAAGAGAGAGAGCGCCCGAGAGAGAGAAAGACAGAGAGCGCCCGAGAGGGAGAGAGATATTACGCCAAGGCAAACAAATGTGCCAACAGTTCCCAATGGGTGTCGCTAAAGGCCAAGTTAATGTAACGAGTAGCGTATTGCTCACATCTCAGTAAAAAGTAGTTTTTTTCCACCTCAAATTTACTTGACTAAAAGTACCCAAAAATAGCAACGTAAATGTAATGCGTTACTGACCATCTCTGATCTAGTGTGCATAGACACGTTTTCCCACGAAATACATGCAGGGGGCTGGCATTTGTCCCGCCGGGTGTAACACACTTCCTGTGTCTGTATATTTCACTGTGTTCAAAATCCGCTTACTACAGCTCGCTCTGTGACCAATTACACATCATCCACTCCGCTTCACTCACCACTTTAGATAAGTATTGCTGACATACAGTCAAAATCAGAGTTGAAGTTACTTACCGATTTCGTCACGTGTTCTTTTGGACCAATCGGATGGCTGCTTCACTAGTAATTCCAACTTGAATGAGTAAATGGAACAGGTTGCGCAGATTTTTCAAACATGCGTTTGTGGGGTACGAGATCATTTGGATGTGTATTAGCACTGTGCAAGTTACCACCACCCTTTTAAAATTGAAAAATAGTCGGCACGGGAAGTGGTGAGCATAGACAGGGGTAGTTCAGGAAGCCGGGTCAAGAACTTGTCTATACAAAACCACCGAACTCTGGTGCGCACTAAACAGCCGGTCTCGGTCGTCATCCAAGCGCACTCTGGTGCGGATCTAGCCTGGCGAGCCAGTACCAATGCATTGTCCACGCTCTGCACACCGCTAGATGCATGCACTGGGTCTGGGAAAATTAGGCTGGCGGAGTTTGGTTGTCACGCCTTGACTCCGCTTGTCTCACCTACTGCGCTGTGACTGGATAACACAATTTGATTGACACATGTTTTTTTTTTTTTTATGTTTTCCGACCCCGGTTTTACCAGACCCAATGCAAGCGCCTAGCGATGTGCGATGCGTGGACGATGCGTTAGCTCTGGCTCGCCACGCTAGTGCGGATCAGTGGATGTTTGAATTAAACCTCACCAGGGTGCGAGCCTCAACAGCCCATTTGCATGTAGACACACAGTCAGATGTCAGACTGTTGGCACTTGGCAGGGAAATTATGAGCCGCAGAGAAGACGAAAACACTCACTGAAATACTGCGCTTGCTGCATTTAAACAGTTTGGCATTATTGTTGCATCTTCGAATGAAATTAAATAAATCCATGGTCAGTTTTGAGTTGAAAATAATACGTTGATTACACATTTTTCTGTAAGAAAAGAATATTGCACGCTCAGTCAGCATTATCTCTAGGGTCGTCAGGTGGTGCAACAGGATTACACTTTTTATTACAATGATAGTTTGGTTTTTGTTTGTTTTTTTTTAAGTTATTTTTAGGGCGCAAGTGCCGTTTTCATTCTTTTATTGAGAGGGATAGTGACAGGATTAAATCGGAAACTGGGATAAAGAGTGGAGGGGGGGGGGGCATTGCAGTTAAGCCGGACAGGGGATTTGAGCCACCGCGCACCCCCCATTACAATGATAGTTTTGATGACAAGAAGCGTTGTGAGTAGGTAATGGGATACCCTTGAAGGAAAACAACCCGGAAAATGAATCTTGAAATACCTACTGCCAAATCCCAATATTCTGTATGATGTTAGAAATTAGAAAACAAATTACAATGGTCCCACGTCGATAAAACAAAACATGCACACATGTTCTAACAATTGACTTGAATACTGGACAAATGTAAAATCTCTCTCTCTGCCTGTTCGATGTGACTGCGCTGCTACCACCATAATGTCTGCGTCCACCAAGCCATGAGGTCACCGCGCAAAAGCCCTATAACTGCTTTGGAAAAAGTAAGGGTTAAATACTTAGTAGTAGTTTGTAGTAACTTCTTCCTACATTCGGACACCACTACAAAATGGTGCATCAGTAACTTTAATCTAATTATTTTTTTAATAATAATTAATAATAAAGGGGTTTGATTACCCGTAGTAGTTTATAGTAACTTATTTACTCACATCAATAATTGCGGGATAGTTTGAGTGCACTATGTAGGGTACAAGCATGTTCTCTACAATTCTACATTCGAACACCACCACAAAATGGTGCATCCACGATATAGTGCACTTTTAGTGAGTAGGGAGCGGCTTGGGACACAGCCCTTGTTACTACCGAGGTGTGTGTGATCAATGTCTCTCTCATAGAAGGGCTTTGCTTTCTTCGGTGAGAGGAAACCGCTGGCCGTTGACTCGCTGCCAGACCTCCCACACAGGACCTCTTTGAACCACTCGGGACGTTAACTGCTACTGCAGCAGCCTAGGATGAGGACCTCACACTCTGTGGACTACACCCAACACTCTGGTGTAGCTTCATCAGAGACAGTCAGTGGGGAATATTCAGGGCCTTCTACGCCTTCAGAGAAGTCCTAGAAAAATCTGGACCAGATGCAATGTACTTCAATAATATTTTCTTCTCTATATATTTCCCGCATTGTTTTCCTATTGAAATAAGCCTGTGTGTAGAAAGTTTTAAACATAGGATTGATGTATATATGTCTTTCTGCGACTGTGCGCGTTAGTTCTAAGCTCAATTGGCCGGCCAGTAAGAGTGGTCTGGCTGCGCCTCACCTGTACAGACAGCCTGAGTGGTGTAGTGGTAATACCCCCCTCTGCAGAACCAAAGGTCCTAGGGTCGAATCTTCTCACAAGTACCTCTTTGCTGCTTGATACTTTTTTTTCACATGCAAACTGCGCTTTTACGGTTGATAATGTTTTTGTGCCAAAATGTTATTGTTGTCATGCTCTATTTGTCAATATCCTAGTCATTCTTAAATGATTGCTGTTCACTTTCAACTTTTTTTTCCCGCAAATCATTACTTTCTTTGGCAGTGAGGGCTGAGGTGAAGTCCCAGCTGTAATGCTCACAGTTCACCACTGAGAGACACTAACCCTGACTGCTGCTGTAGTAGCCTAGCATGCGGACCTCACACTCTGTGGACTACACCCACGTTCAAGGAACGAAAACCGGGAACTTTTTGTATTTTCCAGGGAACAGAAACAAAACCGGAAATGTTATTATTTTTTTATGTTGTAGAACAGGAAAACGTATTTTAAAATGATGGTAACCGTTTAATACCGGCTTTATTTAGTTCCTCAAAGTTTTCGTTGAAATACGGTGCCGTCTGTCCGCTGCTCCGCCCGTCTCTACTGCCGTGCACCTTCTCTTCCCAGCCGCGCCCGTGTCAACTTTAATTGAAACACCGGCAGTTCGAGAACGTCATTTTATTGGTGGAACTCATAACAGGAGACTTTGTAATTCCGCTTCTGTTCGGGACGAACCGATTGGGAAAAAATATCGGTTCAAAGCCCTGATTCTAATAAAAATAATAAAACATTACATAACAAGACAGGACATCTAACTTCACCAGCATCAGCATTATGACACAGACACACAGGTGAAACTGTGCAATATGACATCAACTGATAAATGTGTGAAAGGCCCACAGAGCAGTTTTTGCACTTAGCCACTTTGTTGTGTCTAACCAAACTTTAACTCATTCAGTGCAGTAAGGATTTGGTCCACCAGTTGGCGCCATACGACACCTCAGGGGCCTTAGTGTCGGTACTACACTCGCATTTATTCAGGATTTTGTCAGAAATCTATATTTTTAGTGATAACCACCCATGTTCTGGAGACTATAACTAAAGAATGGAAACAGGTAGAAACTAGTGTTTTTTTTCTGGATGATAAAGGAGAGTCTGATGTTTCCTTTGCTACGTGTTTTGTTGACAAGGACACAGAACTTAATTTTGAGTCTTGAAAAAACACTCACATGTTGAAAAAACCCCTGGCACTGGGATGTGCTGAATTTGAAAAGGGCTTGCAGTGAATGACTTAATCATGTAGCAAGTTGCAACGCATTTAGATAAAAATGTAGATTAGTTCTCTCATCACTCTCATTCGGGTCAATAGGGCTAAGAAAAGTAACGCTGCGTGCATAGTCAGTGCAAGCAGGAAGGTGATCAGGGTAGCACGTTTCAGTATGAATGCTGAGCTAATTGACTTTTATTGACTTTAGATCGAGCTTGAGCCTCTATTTGAGAAAAACAATGGCTGAATTCTGCAAAGCATCAGGGATCTTAATGAATCTTGGCAAGGGGCTGAGCTTCGTGCCAGAGCTGAATGATAAATCGCAATAGTTGATAAACCGCAGTTTGTGTGATTATTGCACTTTGAATGTAAAAGCTGTCAAGTCTGTCTTCATCCACTCTCTGTCTTGAAAGTGAAAGTACTGCATTTTGACGCCTGCTAGACATACACACACATTGAGCCTGCAGCTTCACTGTAAACGTGTCTCTTCATCTTGTTAGTCAATACAAGCAATGTGTTTTTTTGTGATTATTGCCTTTGCACTTTAGATGTAAAAGCTGTGAAGTCTCGTCTTCTCCCGCTCTCTGTCTTAAAAGTGAAAGTACTGCATTTTGACGCCTGGTACACATACACATACTTTGAGCCTGCAGCTGGTGAACAATGAACAAAAAAAACGCAACTACAGAAACGCAATATATCGCAATGCCCCAATTTTTAATTTGACGCAAAGCGGTGCAGCCGTAGCCCTCAGCTGTGACAAGGGGGGCTATAGTTGAGTGTGGATGAGGTGAAAACTGAAAAATAAAAGTCGTTTCTTGTTTCTGCACGTTGTCTCTAAGAGTGCACCTCCACGCGAGAAGGAAAACACGTCAAGTTATGAATGTTTACGTTCGCAGGATATATTCGTATGTCTGTTTTTGACGTGGACGCTGTTTTGCTGACTTGTCTTCATGTGGTTGTCAGCAACGGCTGGCGGCGGGGGCGGGGGGTCTTCACACTGGACCCCTTCACGGAGATCTGGTTCCTTACATAACTCCCCACATCGGTCATCGCGGCCGCACACACACACACACACACATACATTCATTCCATTCATGTGAGCGTAGCTGGATGTTGAATACATGCAGTGTTATGCCTTATGTATTCAGCTGAATCAGGCACCGGGGAGCGGAGAGGGTTTAGGAGCCGACGTGAGGACTCCAATCACGTGACTTGGCCCCGTGTCGCCCTACTCATTCCCTCTTCACTACATAGTACACTCATTAGTGCACTCAACACCAAACACCTCTGATCATTTGTCCTTGCCACGCTTCTTGATCTCTATTGCTCATTACCTGCGCCGGGGCATAGCCGTGGAGCAGGTTATGTTTTTAGCTGCGTTGGTTTGTCCCTCGATAACTGAAAAAGTTGTGCACGGATCTGGATGACATTTTGCAGAGTTGTTGGAAAGCAAGAAGTGATTCAATTTTGGTGCATTTCTGTAGCCTATAAGTAACATCATCATATTTAATCACCAACTTACCGAGAGATCACTGGGCACTTACCGCGGTCACATGACCAGACTTCCGTGTCACAGGGGCCGCTGGGAAATGTATTTGGCATGTTCGCCGGTGGGATTACAGTCTATGGGTCAATCGCAATCGTGCTACTCGAGTACTTGCATTGATAATGGGTTGCCACATGTACTGCTAGCACTAAAAGTGCTATTTCTTTTCTACCACTACAGTGCAGGTTTGCAATCTCTGAGTGCTTCTAGTTTTTTATAGTTTCAAGACTTCCTAAACAGATTTTCTCTGCAGCTCAGACAACCCGTACAAGCAGTGTCTATCAAATCTGAAGCACAAAATGAATGATTAATAACTAGCGCTGTAACCCTACGTGGACTAAAAAATAATATATTTTCTGCCTTCAGAGCCCAATACCAAAATATGATGAATGTCCTTTAGTGACACCCAGTGGTAGTTGTGGTTATGAAAGGCAGCCAAGTTAAACGTCCAATAGTCGCAACTGGAAGACAGATGGCAGGGTGTAATTTCATTCAGGTATGGCAGTACTTTGGTTACAAGGTTAAAAGGTTTAGCACAACATTTTAAATGTAGTAGAATGTGTTAATTTTAAACTAAAGTCAAGTAAATTAGAATCTGATCATCATAGTGTCGCGTCAATGCTATTGAAGTGTTCCAATTTAGAATTTTATTCTCTTCAATTTCAGTGCTGGCGTCGTCTGGCGGAGTGGTTAAAGACGCCCCCATTCATGTTAACACCGCTGTGTCTATCGCAGCATCCGCAGTGCTGTGAGTTCCCCTCCCCTCGTCGGCTGGTCTGCGATGTCAACCCCCAATCTCTTCAACCCAGTTTCCGACAAATCCTATCCCATCCTAAATATGAAAAAACAATGCTGACACCAGAATTTTCTTTTTTTTTTCTATTAAAAAAGAATTTGATCACAAGCCAGGAATGTTTGTAATCGGATTACTGTAATGGGATTACATGAAATCAGGAAAAAAATACTTTTAAAAAGTAACATAGTTACTGTAACTCAATCACTGACATTAACCAGTTGTAGCCGGGGTTATTGAGGTCTCAGTAGATGACTTAGTCTCGTGTAGGGGTGGGAGTTTCTCCTGTCTTTCTCTAGGGCAGTCAGTGAGACCCACAGCGGGTGTAGGGGCGGGAGGTTTTCCTGTCTGTCTCTAGGGGAGTCAGTGGCTGTGTCCGAAATCGCTCCCTATCCCCTATATAGTGCACTATATGGGGCGCACGCCATTTTGTAGGGGTGTCCGAATTCTCCATGTACCCTATATAGTGCACTGAAAGTATCCCACAATGCACCGAGCATCGGATGTACCCTAGGCAGAGCAATATAACCCATAATGCATTGCGAGATATTTTAAAAATGACCTAAACTTTAAAAAAAAAGTAAATACCGACCGACTGCGGCAAATTGTTACGAATGTAAGTACTTTTGACTTTTCTGATGATTGTTCAATTTTATAATTATGTTTTTTAAAATTATATTTTATAATAATTTTGACGGCGCCATCTTTAGTGTCCGAAATCTCGGCCGTTGCTGTTGAGTGCACTATAAGTGAGTGCACTATATGGGGGATAGGGAGTAGGGGATAGGGAGCGATTTCGGACACAGCCACTGAGACCCACAGCGTGAGCAGGGGTGGGAGGTTCTCCTGTCTGTCTCTAGGGGAGTCAGTGAGACCCACAGCGTGTTAGGGGTGGGAGTTTTTAGTTAAGGTTCTTCTTAAACAGACCACTGTGTTCCGCTCCTCCTTTCTAGCTCCTCAACTCCTCCTCGCTGCTGCCACAGCCGTCAGGCGGACGGTAGGTCATCTCATCTCATGCCATTACCAGATTATTAGGACTATAAGCTGCACTGTCAATCAATTGCCTATTTTCAAAACTTTTTCATATGTAGATAAGTTTGGCGGGTAGTTCAGATAAGAATTTTACCCTGAATATGACTTCCACGTCGCTGTGTTCTGACTTATTTTTGAACTTCTATTTAACGGGACAGCACACGCTTAACGTCTCATTTAAAAAGGATAATGGTTACTTGTGCTGTGCTATTCCACACCCAAATGTTGTAGTGTGGATCTGTGATTCAATAATCTGCGCAACCCGTTCCATTTACTACTTTTTGATGGACTTGCCAGTGAATGCACTCATCCCATTGGTCCAGAATAGCTTGTGATGACACTGAGTGAGTAACTTCAAGTCGTTTTTCCAAAATGTTCACTCCGTGTTTTTAGTGCATAAGCTTGTCTATAAGGAACATTACGAAAGAAAAACTTAGCAAAAGCTTGCTGCTCAGACTATCCAGTGTGGGGATTATACATCATTATACATCATTACAAATCTTGTAGACTGACCCCCCCCCCACTTTTTTGGACACTTTTTGCTTAGTCCAGAATAAGCGTTCTAGTCGTGTGCTGTGCGTGGACGATTCATTTGTTCTGACTTGCCAAGCTTTCCTCCTATGATGTCATGGATTGTGGATCACTTAATAGAGAGACAACTCCAGCATTGTGTGTCTGACAGTGGTCTGCAACACAGGGACACCACAAGGAAGTGTACTATCGCCCTTCTTGTTCACACTTTACTCCACTTACTTCCTGTCATCTTCTGGAGTTCTCTGATGTGGGGGTTCGCTGTATCACAAAGGACTATGCCAAGGAATACTGTTGCGGTTATCTTCAAGTTTTTGGTTTGGTTATTTTTGATTTCTGTGCAATTTTCCCAAACTTGAAAAGTATGTGACACCTGGAAGAGGTTAAAGACAGGTTTCTCCTTTTCCAGAGTCCATTGTATAGGGCTAAATACAATGGATGTATTTAGGCTACCATCTGCTGGCGATTGATAGCATATTACCATGGATGAATCAATAATAGAAGACTCTTGCTCTCTGCCTGTTTGTCTGACCACAATGCTACCACCAAAATGTCTGCCGCCCCCAAGCCTTTTTCAGAGTCATCGAGTAGAGCTCATCGGTAGAGATCATTGGTGTTCCTGATTTGTGGTCAGGATGTGGACATTGTAGATCACAACAAATAGCTCACTGCACACATTGACAACAAACACCATCTACAAGAGGGGTCAAAGCCGTCTCTACTTCCTTAGACGGCTCCGGTACTTCAACATCTGTAGGACTTGACTAAGGATCTTTTACGAGTCTAGGCACCAGTTCCATCATGTTTGCTGACACCTGCTGGGAGCGGCAGGCTCACAGCTGTGGATGCTAACAAACTTAAGATAATAAAGAAAGCCAGAGACATTGTGCTTGAGGAAATGACACTCTGACTGCTGTGTCTGAGAGAAGGATGCTCTTCAGAGCATCCTTCTTAGAGCAATTATCAAAAATATTAGTTCCCTCTTCACTCTGTCCTGATTTCCTCCAGGAAAATGAAATCAATGCTGCCTGCAGCTATCAGACAGGTTCAGCTGGCGCTTCCTGTGGATTTCTTCTTCACGCACTTCTTTTTAAACATACTCATGATAAAGTTATTTTTTGGGCTCAAGCGCCGTTTTTCATTCTTTATTGAGAGAAATAGTGATAGGATTAAATTGAAAAACTGAGATGAAGAGTCGGGAGGGGGGTTAGACATTGCAGAAAAGCCAGAGAGGGGATTAGAACTCACACGCTGGTCGACCTATGGCCTGGGGGGGGCACTCTGTAACCACTCTGCCACCATAAATTGTAATTTTTTAATGTAAATTACCACATATTAAATGCAATTAATGGATTGCTTTCAATTACCTTTAGATGGATACAGGTTGTTTCGTTACAGCGGGATTAAGGGTTAACTCTAACCCTAACCTTTAACCCCAACCCCTTTCCAGAACCCCAAAACCTGAGTTCTGTGACGGAACAACCTACTGCCTCCTTAGATTATTTCTAAACTTGAAACTCAGCAACATATCATTGATGTGTTGATCAGTTTTCATTTTCAATTTATTCAATTTAGGATCTATGACCATGGAAACTGTGTGTGAAACTCGGATGTAGTCTGGTGTTAAAAATGGTTTCTGCTACATGCACATTTACACGCTCACAATATCAATCATGGTAGCCGGGATCATTGATCCGGGATCAATGATCCCGGATCATTGATCCGGGATCAATGGTGGCAGACATTTTGGTGGTAGTGTGTATGGTGAAGTATACTTGCGGTTAAGTGGTATACCTTACCACATCACGTACATTATATAGGGGTAAATACAATGGACGTAGTTAGGCTGCCATCTGCTGGTGATTGATAGCATATTACCATGAATAAATCAATAAGGGAAGACTTTAAGAAGAGTAGTAAGTAAA
>OMKY01050722.1:0-16607 GCA_900302395.1 Bregmaceros cantori | reverse complement strand
CCAAATGTGATTGGCTGTCACATCCGAACGATTAAAGATCTCTCAAATCTTTTGATAACCTATGTGAGGGCCAGTCCACAGATGGTGTATATACCAAGTTTCAGACAAATTGGACGAAATTTGAGGTAGGAGTAGCGTTTTAAGTGAATTTGACTGGATCCAAAATGGCGGAAAATCTATCCTGACGGAAATTGACGTCACATAGTCTGTTGGATGCGTCTTGATCTAAGGAATCCAGAGATACCAAGTTTGTGGAAATAGGCCAGACGGTTCAAAAGTTACAGGCCGAAATGTATCTGAAAAAAGGTGAACTTTGGCCTGTTGGTGGCGCTATGGAGTTGATGCTGATGACCTGTGAATTGCTTGTGAATGATGCTGAGACTGACTAGAATATGTGTGCCAATTTTCAGCATTTTCCTATATAGGGTTCTATGGGCTGCCATAGGAATCCCATTGGAGAAGAAAGAATAAAGAAATAATAATAATAAGAAAGCCAACAAAAACAATAGGTGCCTTCGCAAGCTTCGCTGCTTGGCCCCTAATAAGAAAGCCAACAAAAACAATAGGTGCCTTCGCAAGCTTCGCTGCTTGGCCCCTAATAATAATAATAAGAAAATGGACTAAAACAATAGGTGCCTTCGCAAGCTTCGCTGCTTGGCCCCTAATAACTTTAAGTTTACCATGGCCAGACTGCACACAGACACAGTCAAAACAATAGCTTTTATCTGTGTCACATTCATGTAAGTAAACAGCGGGGAGACACACACATACAGACACAAACACACACACACACAGCAAACACACACACACACACACTGGGCTGTATATAGCATCGCAGCCATCTGTCTCCCTCACCCAGCACGTCCATTAGGACGTCATTAAAGGGAACCTGGCGCCTGGCGGGGCAGTGAGGCACTGAGGCGTGGTCCAAGGCAGACACAGTCAGAGCAGCGGCTTCAAAGTCAGGGAGCGAGGCCGCTCAAACGCTGATGCGCACAACTTCAAAGTCTAAATTACACCCTCAATTATTAAAGCTTCAATCTGACGCTTTTCACGTTAGTGGCAGTTTTTAATATTCATAGATAGCATTAGAGTTGTAAGTTGGGAGAGATATTAGGAGACAATAGGGTTTGGAAAACATATCAATATAAATCGACTAATACACAATAAACTATTATTCGACTACAAAAAATAGATGAACAACCCTTCAATATATATATTTTTTGGCCCGACACCAATATCCGATTTTAGAGAGTGGGCAAAAGCCGCAAACTGGGGGTCCGCGTTGGCCGAGTGGTTATGGACACCGCACCTAACGCGACCCCATTCATGTTAGTGCCGCAGCGTCCGCAGTGTCACAAGTTCGACTACGCTCGTCGACTTGTCTGCAATGTCTACCCCCGATCTCTTCAACCCAGTTTCCGACTAATCCTATCCAATAAAGATGGAAAAACGGCGCTGACGTGGAAGAAAATAACTTAATCGACTAACAAGGTTATCGTTTATCCCATGCCCTTTGAGAGGGAGCCAACGTATGTCACCAATTAGTAGAAAATGTGTGAGCATGAAGGGAAATACGTGTCCCCGAAGTCTACGTGAGTGCAGGTGATGTTTTGATTGGCGAGAGGGAATTGTTTCTGCATAAACAAATATTATTCGACCAGCATACTTGGTGCAGTGAACCAACCGCCCCTGCAACGTCCACAAATGTGGACATTGCAAAACAAAGCTTAATAATTTGCAATAATGCAAAATATTGCTTATGTAACCTGTGTGACTGAGCAGTGCATTATGGGTAATTCACTCGGTCACGGATCAAGTGCAGTGCACATACAATAGACGATGCTGGGTGTCAGTATGAGACTGCACGATGCTAGCCTAGTCTGCACTGGCGTCTGTGTTTGCAGAATGGTGTGTTTTCCCAGCGCATACAAATACTGTGTAGCCTTGACTTGGGGGATAGGTTGATTAACCTCTTCCTGATTTGAGGCGGACACGCCCCCCAGCTGTGTTACACTTACATCATATTGCGCTTACAGAACCTCAGTGAGATAAAAAGAAAAGTAAGTAACTTCATAATTCTGTCTTCTTAAGGTGAACCTTGTTTAACCCAAGCACCGCTGGGTACCTGGCAAATGTCCGGGCAACACGGTGGGCAGCGTTGACAAATCCCCTCTCATATTATGACTACAGCACATCACTATGGAAATAAGTAACGTGGTAAGTGAGAAATTAATGCACAGGTATCCCTACCCCAAATGACAAAATGCATCATATTATACTTACAGCACATTGATATCACACAAAAAACACAAGTTAATTTAAATTGTGATGTGCACCCTGTGGAGCAGTGGTCTTAACCCGCTGCTCCAAGGCAGCCCCATTCATAGTCCTGTTGCTGTGGCTTAGATCACAGCACACCCAGCACCGTCAGATTGCTTCCCCTCACGGTCGTATACTGCATGCCTTCTTGTCCCCGCTCTATCATCCCACTTTCACATTAATGCTTCCAAATTGAGAATGAGAAAATAAAGAAAAAAATTAAAAAATGGTTCTCGGGCCGAATAAATAAGAGTGTGAACCATTAAAAAAAACTTGCGATTCGTGTTAGCTCTAACCTTGGTTAACCCCAGCACCACTGGATACACAGCTAGACTATGTATATAATTGCCAACTCTGTCTGAGAGGGGGTGAGAGAGAGAATGTCATCCAGATAGAGGGAGAAGAGGGAGAAAGCAGGGCAGACATAGGGCGGGACAGAGTTACAAACAGAGAGAACAGTGAGACTCAATTATTGCCTGTTCAGTGGGGGGCTTGGGTCTAAAACATGGATTTTGCTCACGTCTTCATGCTGGACCAGGACGTGTCAAAGATGCCCATCAGTCTGAGGACGCCCTCGAGGATGTCCCGAATGATGTCTGGGGGAGCGCGCAGAGAGCGCACCTCAGACAGAGCCTCTGACTTGATATTACCGACGGCGCGCTTGGCCTCCTCCACTAGGGGCTGGGCACGGAAATCAGAGGAGAGGGCGAGAGGACAGGAAGAAAGAAGAGAAAATATGTGATAATGAATGGACAACAAGCTGGTCACATTGCATTACATTGAGCTGGGGGGTACAGCTATTTGAATTATTTGTATTTATTTATTGCATTTTTACCTGCGCTGGGGCTGTTTTTTGTCGCGTTGGTTGATTTGTCTGTCCCCAAGATGACTGAAAAAGTTTTGCACGGATCAGGATGAAATTTTGTACCGTTGGTGGAACACACGGAACAATTGTTTAAATTTTGGTGCATTTCTGTAGCCGATAAGTAACATAATCATACTTAATCACCAACTTACAGATAGATCGCTGGGCGCTTACCGCGGTCACGTGACCAGACTTCCGGGTGGCTGGGGCCGTTGGGAGTCGGCCCCAGCGAGTTGTAGTTGACTCGTGCTTTGCATATTCGCCGGTAGAGTCAATCGCAATTGCGCTACTCTACGAGCACTTGCATTGATAATGGGCTGCCACACATACGGCTAGCACTAAAAGTACCACTACGGCGCAGGTTTGCAATCTCAGAGTGCTTCTAGTTACATCCGTCAGAAATAGTTGGTGCATTTTGGTTTGGTGAATCGTGGGTAATGAGCATGATGATATACAACTGTGTGTATGTGAGTGTGTCCATGTGGGTGTGCCAGAAATGCAAATTAGAAATAATGCTTCATTGTGTTTCATCTTGGCTGATATCCATTTAATCTTCTGGGTAAGTGCACTTTTTCTTATCACCCTATGAAACCAATGCATCGACATTCAGCGGCAACAGCGGCAGTCATCCGAGAAAAAAGGCTGGTGCATTTTCTTGTCAGCATGAAGTCCGATGATAACGAATGTTCTGTATTCTATTCATCCATCGACCTAATCCTACATCACCCTGACATGGGGTTCCTTTTCCCCAGACAATGTGGAGATTTAAAGTTGGGACATCTGTCCTTCCCAGACCCTGTGCAAGAAGGTTTACACCATCACCCCCTTATCTCTCCACTAGGGATGCCATGGTTTGAGATTTTGGAGCACGATATGGTGACAGAACCATGCTCTCTCTCTGCATTAACAGTTTGGAAAAAACAACCAAACAAAAAACAAAACAAAAAATCTCTGTAGTCAAGATGGCGTCCAAGGGGGGCACGCGTGCATCCCCCAGGCCACAGGTCGAGCAGCTCCGCCGGTTCGCATAGAGTCTCTGGATTTTCAGCAATGTCTCCACCCGAATTTTCATCCGAGTTTCCGATTTAATCCTGTCACTGTCCCTATCAATAAAGAATGAAAAAGTGTGCTTGCATCCAAAAAATAACTTAAAAAAAAACAAACAAAAAAAACAAGTTGGCGAAAGGAGTGCAAACATTCATATTTTGGCCGTTCTTGTGTTTAACCTGTTCTGGCTACTTGTGGCACACTATATTTTGCGACTTTTGAGTTGGAAGGGCACTACGCACTCGAACAAAGTGTACAAAGTGCTGAAGTGTGCAAATTGGAACAAATCCAGTGGATTTGAATACGGCATTGAAATTCAACCCAGAATGCTCAGAGCGCCACCTGTTGTTGTGGTCAGAAGAATAATTGGAATCTCTCCTCTGACTTTTGCCTCGGATCAAGAAGAATGAATGGAGTACCTGCACCTCCTCCAGTTCATGGTCGATCTTGGCCGTTCGCTCTTCAATCTTGGACAGTTCCTGGGACATCTTCTGTTGTAGCCGCTCCATCTCTGCCTTCTGCTCACTGGCATTCTACAGCAGCACAAACGCACAGCAAATACATTTTATTTTTGACCGATATCCAACATTTTTATATCGTAGAACCCCTAATTTCTGATACTGATCAAATAACAGACATCACCTATATATAACAATAAGGATAATGATAATAATAATCAATATGTTCAACCCCACATGAGCCTTAACTGCATTGCAGCAAAAATTAATTAAATTATGACGGCTTTGATTATTACTTGAAAACATTCATTAATTTGACCAATATTGAAAAACCAATGGCATTATTGATTTGTAACGCAAATATTGGCCGATAACGTGCTGGCTCTGTGCCGCGGTCGTGAGACACCCGCATCCAGCACATGTAGTTCACAGGTAAGAGCAGCATCGCGAGTTATCCTCCCCGGCATTTGAATTTCTATGCAAAAAGGACAAGAAAAAATAAATCATATTCATGGTAGTTCCATTCACAGTAGGATCCACCTCAACTTAAATAGGAATTAATAATAATCCTTATGAATGAGTAGCATGCAGAAATTGCAGGTGGCCTACAATGACACACTATGAATCTTGCTTAAGGTCCCCAGAGGATGGACTGCTAGCCAAATGTTTGTGGCTGCTGAAGCGACCACATTTCATGCACACTCAAGAAATGTAATGTATACATGTATTCAGTCCCTGGGGCTTTCCACAAATAATATCATGTTGGCCTCACTAATCCAGTTGTGAGTACCGCAAGACATACTTCCAGACGGAGAGAGCACTGGTTTAAATGCCTGTATTAATTACCTGCGCCGGGGCTGCGCCACGAAGCGAAGCTTCTAGTTTTGATATTTGAATTTGCAGATTTCTATTCTTATTTAATCTTCAAACAAAAACATAGTAGACATAATTGTGTACTTGGTATTGTTTTATTTTTGCTGTACGATTGTCTTGCATTTTATTGATATGGATTGAGGAACATTTCGTTCACGTTCGAGTTCGCTGCCAAAATGCATCGCAACCAATGCGACGCGTCCTTGGGAGAAACTCATTATACGTAGTAGGAGCGGCCTCCCCAACTCGCATGCCGACTGGCGCGGCTGCGCGCATCTGAGCATTCGTGGACACGACCGAGGTTGACACTTGCATCAAATGTGCACTGTTGATACACACCTCAATTTAAAAACATTAACGAACAAAAAGTAGATAGGTGGTAGAAATGGTCCGTTCAAGTTCATCTCGCAAATCCCGCTGAACAGCCATACACACACATCAACACACACAGCAACACACACAGCGAAGAAGCCCACGTTGATAAACGCACACGTGTGCATGATCTGCTACTGGACACGGTCGTGCATGCGTATAGGCACGCGTGTGTATACCACGGTCCAATGGATTCTCTACGCGCGCGTGTGTACGGGTGCACAACCTTGTCCAGCAGATCATGCACACGTGTGTGTTTATCAACGCGGGCTGCTTCGCTGTGTGTGTTGATGTGTGTGTGTGTGTGTGCACGCGTGCACACACGGAGCGATTCCTGCGTGTCACAAGCACCCCCAGGAGGCCGGCGGCCGCCATTTTGGAACCAGAGCGCTGTGAGTTTGGCCGCCGCCGCCAGGCTGTGTGGTCACATGCAACAGCCCTATTTAACATGTTGTATATTCTGCAAATAAACAGAGTTGAATTGAAAAAGTAATAATGCATATATAAACAGACATGCTTTTATGGTACACCCACTTGGATTAGGCGCGACGGTCTGGACTCTGGAGATTATTTTATTATTCAACACCCTCCTATGCAGTATGTGCTTCCACTACTTTATTTAACCACCAGCACTCAGTTTGTGTCTGCTCTGAATACAAAATGATGACGACGGTGGCACCACGTTGAGTCAGCACTTAACCGTTCACTAGAGATTAGCTAGAGCTTGTGTACAGTGTGTGGCGCGACTGTGAGTCAACATGTAAAAAAAATAATAAAAAAAAAAAAAATCGGCATTTGGTTCGAGATATTCATCCCAATAACATTTTACCACAGCTGTACCTCACTGTGATGGCACCCACTACAAAGATTGTGTTTGATGCATATATTATATATATATATATATACACACACATACACATATATACATATATACACATATAAACATATATACACATACACACACACATCTACATACAATACATACCTAAACATAAAGATATAGAAGATATAGAAGAAATATTGGATATTTTTATTATTTCTCCAACCATGGTCTTTTCAGATCATGAGTTGAACAGCTACAGTCTATGGTAAATTGTTTAATGGAATTCATTTAATTTCACTGATGAGTGAAAATGTCAATCATTCTGTGTTTTTTGCTTTTGTTTTTAAATACTATTGTTAGGAATGGTGAAAGAAATACCAACGCTAAGGTGAACTGCACGATATGCCTCCATATGGATTTTTGTTCTTATCGTTCAAATCTAGAGAAACCCAAGGTAATGGGAGTATTTTAAAGAAAGTTATCTTTTTAGGCACAAGCAGCATTTTTCCATTTTATTGACAGGGTTAGAGTGAAGGGGGATGAGAGAGCGGGGAAGCGGACCCGCAGCATACCTATATCTGTGTGAGGGGAAGTGATCTGACGGCAGATGTGTACGCTGTGAGACTAAGCCATAGGCACAAGACTATATGGGGCTGGCTGCAACGGGCTAACCGGCTGTGCCACACAGCCAGCAAATAATGGGAGCATTCAATTCCAGATGAAGTGTCAACGCATTCAGACCACTATAGTGATAGTTCAGTTCACTGCTGACTACAGTATAAACCGCTTATAGTGATCATGGATATAGTGATCATCCGCTTATATTGATCAAAAGGCTTGGGACGGAATCACTTCCACACAAATGCTGTTTGAATAATTTGGCTATAGTAATCAAGAAATCTGCTTTTCACAATTATAGTGATCAAATTGGCGCAGACAAACGAGATCACTATAAGCGGTTTCCACTGTATTTTCAATGATTAAATCAACTACTTATTGCAGACACACTCGCGCACACACACACAGACCCACATAACCTGAAAAAAGGGAAACTGTGCCCAGCCATTTGAGGCAAACTGCTGTGGATGCTGGCCGAGAGCCCACCGCCTGTCTGTTATAAACACCCCGCAGGACTGCTCACCTCCTTACAAACCCAGAGGATTTGGGGGAATATTCCAGTGCAATTCTTACCACCAGTGTTGTCATGAAGTTGAGATTCAATCTACCGGTAAGCATGTCGGCAACAACGCCAAACATTTGTTTTGATCCGAATTATATTGATTCATTGCAAGATTTCCCCCAAAAACGACAAGCTTCCTGACTAGAGCCAGAGAGAGATCAAGAAACTGAAACCAAGCCTGGTTCCGTCTCCGCGTCCGCCGGGGCAGTTTTGGTGAACCAGAGTAACTGCACGGGCCGACGCCTGTTTGAATCAATACCCAAAAGGGCTCCTCAGCTAGTAGCTACTGTCAAGCCGACCCGCAGCTCCTCACTGCATGGCCGTCGTTATGAGATCATGAGAATGTCCAAGTATCCACCACCATGACAACACACCCAACAACCCCCACTGACCATCACCAGTAGTAAGACTATTTCCAATGTCAGTTTTTGTGCATGAAATGTAGAGTTCAAAATCCGGAGCCTGATGTAACGGTGATCATAAAATGAACATACACAACAAACAATATCAGACGATTTAGGTATTGCCTAAACATTGAGTACAATTATTGTATTTATTTTTGTATTGTGAATTAGTGTAATTCCACTAACTTTTGTAATCACATCATTCTTCCTCTTATTAACATTAGTCAATGTTCACAATAAAGACAGAAATTATATATAATTATGGTTATGTGCAGTTAATTGCCATTGTTTCGCTAATATGACGTGAATGTCTACACCTGTGTCCCAAGTGTGCTTATGATTTGCATATTTTTTATCCGGATGTGTTTCCCTTTCAATTAGAGTCCCTGTCAGTCTGGGGGTATCTCGGTATGTGTCAGTGGAAGTGCGCTACATCTGTCTCCGTAGGAGATGCACATTGTTCCAGCCCACAGGGACCATCCTGCTCCCTAATTACTCTTCTCTGTACACTAATTAAAAATCTTGCTGTCTCTTTTTCGGTCTCACGCAAACTCTTTTTATTTTGTCTCAAAGTATCTCCACTGATCTCCATCAGGTTTGCATGTTGTGTCACTTGTCAGACTGTGTGAAATTCACCTTCAGGAGACTGCCTAGAGATGCTAGCTGGAGATGCTGGATGTTTCTGGAATATTGAAGTTCCATTATGCATTGTGTGTGTGTGTATGTGTGATGCAGACACATATATTTTATACAGTGTCATGAGATCTAATTATATTTTATTTTACAACATTTTATAATATTTTATTATTCTATTTCACCTTGTAGTATTTTACGGTATTATTATATTTTGTACTGTGTACCGAGTTATAGATCACAGTGTTATTATATTATATTTTAACTATGTTATTATACCTTACCGTACCAGTGTGCTGACCAAATGTCTGAAGTCAATTTCCAGTCTGTAAGAACCTGGCAATAAAAGTGATGCTGAATCTGCAAAATGTCCATCCATGCATTCCCATTGCATTGACACATTAATTCTGTAGAGGACTACAAGGGTCTTACACAGAGATGCGTATTGCCAAAGATGCAAAAAGTAGTATTTTTTTAGGAAACAAAAGGATGCCTTTATTGAAAATGAAATGAATGTTTGCATGGATTTTTTTTTTAAATATGTATTTATTGATTTTTGTCATGGATCTTTTTGTGGCAAATTCGGACCATTTTCCCCTTTATTCAGGATTAGCTGGAAAGGGGTGGGGACTGACGCAATAAATGATGACCTGAAGGAACTGGGCGTCAAAGCGGAACTGGCATGATGGAAGGATCTGACTAGCGTGGCGGACCCCAAATGGATGAGACAAACTCCGGAAAAGAGAGAGAAAGAGAGAGAGAGAGACAGACAGACAGAGAGAGAGAGAGAGGGGTGGGGGGGGGTGGGGAGAGAGAGAGATTTGGAAAGGGGTGAAGAAGGGGCCTCCCCCTTCTTCACACCTATGCCATAATGGTGCGGACAGCAAACTCACGACTGTCCGCACCATTATGGCATAGGTGTGCTTTGCAGAGGCACACCCTGGAATGGATTTTATCATATTAGAATATTTTACATACCACTCCTCAGTGCCGAGGGCTTGTTTTGAAAGAAACACTGTTCTCGGCTGGTTGCGGATGGTAACATTATAAAGTTGAATTAGTGCTTTCGGGGAAGACATTCCTATATTGGTTGCAGCGTCCTCGGGAGGCACGCTGATGAATTAAGTGGCTGCAGTATGGCTTGCCTACAACCAAAATCCCGTATGGATTCACACAGCATGGAGAATAACTGACAGTAGTTCATTACCAGGGCTGCGCGAGCTGCCGGGGAGAAAGAGAGGAGCCGCTACTGTGCACGGCTGGAAAAACTCTTTCAAGAAGCTGCTGGAAAAGTTCTGAGGAAACCAGCAATGTTCCCAAGTAATAAGAGGAGTTAAGTAAGTGATTGGCCTATATAGGGTGCTCCCAATCTGCACTGTGTGTGTGTGTATATGTGTGTGTGTGTGTGTGTGTGTGCGCGCGTGCACTAATATGCGCAGTGGGATCCTTACAGGCAGGGGTAAAGACAGAAAGATCACAGGTAAATTGGTGATGCCTTTTCGACTCAGGCACCAAGTAGGATATTAGTATATATCAATATATAAACCTATTTTGATCATACTGTGCACCACTGTATACATATCATTGATCGTTGATGCCAATACAGCAAATCTGAAAAAGTTACAGGTTGCATGGGACTAACACAGCTCAGATAGTGTAGTGGTACAATATGCCAAGCTCGAGACCGGGGTTCGCGTCCCTCCTCTGTCAGAGGGCAAAATATATATTTTTTTATTTATATGACTATAATCTCACATACCACCAAGAGCGTGCTCGCGTACCACTAGTGACAGGTTATTACATTTTGGTGCATTTCTCTAGCCTATAAAGCGACTTCTCCACTACAAAAAAACTCAAGGCACAGTTTGGCGCATCTCAGTTAAGTTTAGTTCAGTTAACAGGGAACATGTTTTCACTGTTCTTAACGTGGCCACAAAGGGGTGTGCCTATTTTTTTTTTAAACTCAATTTTGATACGCCAGTGCTCACCCCCACCCCTGCGCGTGTGACACTACTTCCTGAATCCACAACACATTGCTGTGGCCGCTGTCCAGCAGGGGGACGGGGGGAGACAAAGGCACCCCACTGGTGGCAGGTGATACTTTCCGCCTTTGTTCTATTGATGCCTGCCAGAATGGGGACTGGAGGGGGGGGGGGCACACGCCCCCCTCCTGTGATTGGCCGTCCACCATCACACCCTTGGAGTGTGACCAATCAGCGAACCAGTAAATGTGGCCAAGCAAGGCCAGAATTCTGGACCCACATCTCAGCGAGTCCTGAAACCTGGCCTGGACTGGCCGATATGAGCTTGTGGAGAAGCAATTTTCGGGGTAGATGTGCATGTGAGCTGTGCCGTGCTGGCCTTAAGTAAGCCAGTGGGGCTTAAGTAACATAATAGCATCTACATGTTTTGGCATCAGTGACCCTTGAGTGGACTTGGCGGAGGTTTGCACTCTCTGAGTGCGTCTAGTTTTTAAATCGGAACAGCACTTTTTGCACTCTTTGCACTCAAAAGTGTTCACATTGGAACCGACCATTTCTGACAGAGTTAGTATGTGGCTGTTGACCTGCATAGAGCTGGTGATCTCCTGCAGGGCAGAATCTGCCTCCTGCTGCTTGGTCTTCAGCAGCACGTTCTGTTGGCCTGCCTTCTTCTGCAGCTCGTCCACCAAGGCTTTGGCCTCGTTCAGCTTGGACACTCCCGCCTTCACAAACACACAACACAGTAGAGTTCAGTCAGAGAGGGCACTGAGATGAAAGGACACTCTAATCACTGCCAGCGATAGCTCAAGTACCCACATTTCTCATTTGAGTACAGTGGAATATATTTGTACAAAAACAACTTGAGTAAGCTTACAAAGTGCTTATTCAAATATCTACTTAAGTCAACATAAAAAAAAGACCTCGTGTGTTTGTCATATGCTCAGCGAAAATGATAATTTCACTAACAATGTGCACAAACTAAATTGATTATCAAGGAAGAATCAATAATACAAATAATTTAACAATGATATTAACCCTTAAGTGCAGAGGACTCATTGGATCCTTGTGTGGTTTCCATTTAATTGGAGCAGCCTTTTGGCTTTGATCATGCTCATGGGTGTGTAGCATGCGTTTTTCACTGAGCTTTGATATAAAGATGTTTTTAAAGATTCTCCACATTGTGTAGATCAGTTTGCATAATTGTATAGACAGGTTTTTGAACCGTTTCCGGTTTACCTCCTTCCATTTTCAACAGGTCTAATCGGCCGGAGCACTCAATTACCGCATTATTATTTAAACTTGCGCTGTGCTATTCCACACTCAAGTGATCTTGTGCGGATCTATGCCCCACCAATGCATGATTGAATAATCTACACAACCCGTTTCATTTACTCATTCAAGTTGTAATTACCAGTGAAGCGGCTATCCCATTGGTCCAGAAGAACATGTGACCACATCGGTGACTAACTTCAAGTCGGATTTGAACTGTATATCATCAATACTTATGTAAAACGGTGAGCAAAAGCAGGGTGGATGATGTGTAATGTGTCACAGAGCAAGCTGTAGAAAGCAGATTTTGAAACGTTGTGCGTTTTGCGTGACAAACTCATTCAATTCCGTCCACTACGCTCACTTTACACAGGGAAATATACAAACACAGCAAGTGTGTTACAACCGGCATGACAAATGTCAGCCCCCTGTACATCGCGGGAAAACTTGTCTGTTGGGAACGAGATCGTGACGTCAGGCGATCTTGTGGTCGCACGTGGAGCATGCACACGTATGTGCTTATCAACGTGGGATGTTCGCTGTGTGTGTTGATGTGTGTGTGTGTGTGTGTGTGTGTGTGTGTGCGGCGGGATTTACTCTGTAACCAGGGTGAACTTGAATATTTCTTTTATATTCTAGAAACGGACCATTTCTACCACCTATCTACTTTTAGTTTGTTCATGTTTAACTTGAGTATGTGTATCAACTCTGCACATTTGCAAGTTTCCACCTTCAGGTGTGTCCATGAATGCTCAGATGCGCTGCACATACTTGTGCAGGTGCATGCAGCCATGGCAGTCGGCATGCGAGTGGGGGAGGCCACTCCTACTACTTATAACGAGCTCCTCCCAAGGACGCATCACATTGGTTGCGATGTGTTTTGGAAGCGGACTCGAACGTGATCGCTCGTCCCTAATTGAAGGACTCAACAAGTTCTAAAAGCCCCTAAGGCTTAATACTGAATTAGCAATGTTCACAATAAAATGTGTAATTGAAAAAAAAAACTAAAAAAAAAAACGACACAGTACAGCAATTATCAGTTATGTAATTATGTAGAAACCCCCATATGGTACCTGTAAGTGCTTGGTCTTGGTGGTGAGCTGGCTGTATTTGGAGCGGTGAATGGCTGTATAGGCTCGGAGGAAGGAGAGGTAGTGTCTGGGGGTGGCTCCTTGCTCCTTACACGACTCGTGCACCGCGTGGAACACTCGATACAGCTCGGGCCCTGGGTCACAAGCACATGCATTTGTAAACACCTAAACGCAAGATGGTCACCACTAAAATAATGATCCTCATCTGGCATTTCCTGGAATCCCAGGCTGAGTATCATCTTTCTCTAATCCAACGGTTAATGACTCGGCCTCAACCATGCGGTTATGGTTTTTCTGCCGACAGGCGGGAGTTAACGCTAAGGCGCTTATTCCCACTCTCGCCTGTTCGTGCATAGCTCTCTCTAGCAGCGTAGGACCATTGCCTGCGACTCAAATAACGCTCCGTAGTCCCTTCGGAGCCAGTTACCAATGATTATCACACTTGTCGAGTTGTGGCCGTCTCGAGTCACAAATACACTCGTACGAATACCATCTTGTGTATATGAGGCTAGCTGGTTCCCTCAGAGTCGCATCTATGGTTTGTCTGTCTAGAGCTACATCATTCCCGTGAGTCCTATCCTCACTCACGTTATACGGCCAGTATCTCTGGCGTATTGTGAGAGTTTCACAACACGCTCCTTGGGCTTAATGCCTAGTAGGCATTGTATCCAGTACACCAAGCACGCACCTTTAACAGGCATCCACACATCCAAACTCCCATATTGCATGTTCCATGGTAGTTGTAAACAACTACCAACAGGAATCATAACAGCGTGCTCTATAACCAACGCGCTGCTGAAATCAGAATATTTTGTTATAAGGTTTTATTAAACATCTAAATCGTCAAATCTGATTTCAATGTTTTTGTTTTGTTTTTTTCTAGATTAATTGATTGATAATAGCCGATTTAATACAGGAACATGATGAGTCACTGACTGTGGTTTGGCTTGTTGTAGGGAACTATAATTAGATATTTGGATATATTTGAAATATTCAGTGCAATTCATGAAATGTATACATTCCAAATGTAATATAATACGTGTCAAAAATTAAAATGAGAAACTTGTTCAATGATACAAATTAGTTTATTTGATGTTTGTTTTTCGGAATTGAAAACTGCCATTCTCTTTCTTCAGGACAGTTTCAAAGGACACCTTAAAACCCATCTCTTCTTCCTAGCTTTCTCCAACTAGAGAGTTTCCCCCTAGTAAACTTTATGTTTTAATTGTTGGTTTTTGGTTTGTTTTATTTTCGTTTTCTTTACGTTTGTGAAACAAGTTGTTTTTTTGTTTTTTTAAAGGCACTACATAAATCCATAGTGCTATTATTGTTAGTATCAAAGATTGACAATAATAATGACAATAGGTCTAGTAGCTAAAGGTCAAGGAAGGTGCCATGGCATGATTACTTGTAGTAACGTACATTACATATCAAGTCACATAGAATGCCCTGAAGGTGTTCTGAGATTTCAAGATACATGTGTGATAGCGTCAAGCACACATAATGAGCTTCAAAAGAATGTAGCTTGAATTCCCCCATGAAAGGCACAGATGGGGGCTGAATTGACCATTTAAAATGTCATGCCAGTAATTGTCAGATAGGTCAAGCCGCCCAAGCATAGGTCCATTAAGGAAGACGAGATGTCCAAAAGCATGGTCGATGGGGAGTGGAGTCAAAAAGAAGGTTGGCTTTTTTCTAATCTGAACATTAAATATGTCAAATATGTGCTGCCGCTGTGACGCATTCTATTAGACCACTGTATCCAGCACACATATAGCCTGGCGAGCCAGGACCAACGCATCGTCCACGCATCACACATCGCTAGACGCTTGCATTGGGTATGAGAAAATCAGGTTCAGATTCAGTCGACCATTCAGAGCGGATGTGGAGATAGTTTGTACGAGCTACGCGAGACGTGGGCGGAGTTTGGTCATCACGCCTCCACGCAGCTTGTCCCACCCACTACGCTGTGATTGGACGTTTTTTTTTGTTTTTTTTTACGTTTTCCGACCCCGATTTTCCCAGACCCAATCGTCCAGCGATGTGCGGACGATGCGAACTGAAGCCACAGTCTTGTGCCTGTGGCTTAGGTTCACAGCACACCCAAAGTTTGCTTCCCTCCACCGACGTGTGCCGCAGGTCTGCTTTACCCACTCTCTCATCCCCCGTTCACATTAACCTTGTCAATAAAAAGGAAAAAAAAAAACTTGTAAATGCACCAAAATGTAATCACTTCTTCCGTTTGTTCACTTGGTGGTACATGAGATTATAGTGATAAAGGTAAATATTTTCACGATCTGCCGGAGGTGGAACGCGAACCCAGGTCTCCAGCTTGGCAGACCACATGGCTAACCACTACACTATCTGAACTGTGTTAGAAATATGCAGTAGATTGGAGGGAGGCAAATGCTTGCGGTGAAAATGAAAAAAAACACCAATAAAGAGTTACCTGAGTGTGTCTTCTTTCCACCCTGGTCTGCTGCAGGCTTCTCTCCCACTGGCTCCAATGCCTCCATTTTTTCCAGCAGAAGCTCAGGAATCTGGAAGAGAAAAACACACATAATTCACTGCCGCCGGAGGACGTGTGGAGTTTGATGGCAATGCATTGTCATATTTCCTTGGCAATGGAGGGTGCACCTTTCTTGAGGCTTTGTATTTATTTTCCTGCTTGTATATTTTAATTCATTACTGACACAGCTGTCGGTCGATATAAATGGATGACAAATAATGCAAAGAAAATCAAAGAATATAAAAAAGCAACTGGCTATCTGTCCAAATAGACACTAGTATAGTCGTGTCCTATATCACAGTGTATCTGATTCTGGCGAACCAAGCACATCTCACACTTTGTTTGGCGAGAAGTGAAATCATGATGTTCGCCGAATCATCAAAACACAAAAAAAAACGTGGGCCACACGGTGGCCGAGTGGTTAGAGAGCACGTGCCCCCCACCCCGACCATAGGTCGAGCAGCGCTGCAGGTTCGAATCCCCTGTCCAGCATTTCTGCAATGCCTCCCCGAATCTTCCTCCCGGTTTCCGATTAATTCTGTCGCTATCTCTCTCAATTAAGAATGAAAAACGGCGCTTGTGCCCAAAAAATAACTTAAAAAAAAAACACAAAAAAACATACATGCAGTGTCGGATGCTGGATTTTTAAGGAGGGGAAGCCCAATTTGTCGTCCTGCATCATAAAATGTGTCTATATATACGTAACCCTCCGTTCGTTTTCCAGAAAATGGTCTGTGACCCTGTCGTACCAGCTTGGTGTCTTTTCCAAGGACTTGACC
>OMKY01050708.1:0-12900 GCA_900302395.1 Bregmaceros cantori | reverse complement strand
TGAAATTGTGCCAAATAGGGCAAGAGTTATATTTGAAGTTTCAAAAGGATTTTAAACTAGTTGTCCAAATAGAAATTAAGGTCGGACGGTCACCCCACATGATATTTTCACACAGAAAACACACATTTTCAACAGATTTTTAAAAATGGAGTATGGCCTAATGTAAAGGAAAGTATTAAAATTGCATATTATATTTTTACACGTGTTATTGTTTATCATTAGTTAATAGTGTGAAATATATATAAATAAATGGTTGTATGTGTCGTGTGTGTGTGTGATCTGGGTGCGTTGGGTTGTATGTATGTCTGTGTGTGGTATGTGTCGCATGTTTGTATGTGGTTGTGTGTGTGTGTGTGTGTGGTTGTATGTGTGAGACATCGGTGTGTCTGTGTGGTTGTATGGGTCAGTGCGTGTGTGGTCTCACAGTTTTTCCACCTGGTCCCTGTGGAGGTCCTTATCAACACAAACATAGGTTGGTGGCCAGATGTCATACTTGACATGGGACTGTACAGCATTTCTGCCTATTTCTGAGTTTTCCCAAAATGATGACTGAAGTGAGGCTTATCATAAGTACTGTACAAACACAACTCTCATGACATGTATTATTTATTTTATTTAGTGAAAACAATAAACAATTCTGACATGTTGGTGCACAACATAAAAACAAGCAAATAATAGAATTGAAAAGTAACACGCCTTTAAACAGTGGGCTAGTGCACCTCAACAAGATAATACTGTCAGTTCCATAAAGTGACAAAACATAATGTTACATTCTTTGGAATATCCAGAGTCCAGAAGATATTTTTATTTTACAGTCAGACACCTGGAGCAAAGTTGACTTCTAAACGTATGCGTTTAAAAGCCAAGTTGGTTTAGTGTGTAGCCCCATTTTAGTTTCGCCCATTGATTATCAACTTTTTTTAAGCGCTGCTAGGTAATATGGTGTGATACCATGCAAGGCAGGGCTTTTAATCTGCATGATCAAAAAATATTCTCAATAAGGTCACAATTTAGGAAATGAAAGTGGTGATAATGTCCTTCCATTATGGGTTCTTATTCCATGACACTGATACACTGGTATTGGCATATATGGACCAACTCGAACAATTCTTCTGCAGCGTGCATGCCATGCAATGCAATGTATGGTCATACACATGTTTTACATTTTAAAATAAAATAAAAATTAAAATAGTTAATAAATTAAATCCAATAAATATAATCCCTATTAGATGTAATTATGGTCAGTAATTGTCAAAAAGAAATTGCATATCTTTTACTTTAAAGATGACTATTAGATAATGTTATTCATTAATCATGTGTTCATGAAAGCTGTTCAATAAATATTGACCATGAAACATCATCGCCATTTTCCATCATTCTTGTGATGGAAAATGTAATCATTGGAGCACTTTGGAGAGGAATAGTCCATGTATTCTTACAACTTCAGGAGTTGTGTTATTATTATTAATCAGTAAATTTAGGGCTACTGACGGCAGCACCGTGATCCATGTACACGAAATGAAATGATTTGAAAAAAAGTGCAATGCAATAAATGATTATCATTATTTGCCTCACAGAATACTGCCACGAAAAGTACCGAACAGTGATATAAACAGAGTAAACAGTATATGTAAAGAGGGGACAAGTTCCTACAAAGTTCCTAGAGTCACTTGCTTCTGGTTGTGGGGTTATACACCAATCGAAATACATAGAGATGTATTGGTGATATGAACTTAATTTCTACCAAGGACTGTATATATAGTTTTATATACAGTTTATGATTTCCACATAAAATGCTAAGGAATACATGCATGGAAACTCGTCAGATACTGTTGTTTATACTAAATCATGCATTTTCTGCAGTGAAGATAGATAGAAATAAATAACGTTAATTTAAAACTAGGCTGTGGGCTGTAGCCATAGACTGTATACAGTCTATGGCTGTCACTGTATTTAGTGCAATTAACAGAAGTACATTACCCCTGTTTTTACTTCGGAAATTGGTGAAATTAGATCGCCCGTTAATTTTTAACAATTTTTCTGAATACTTTCTCGGCGACGTCTTCTAACTCATAATCGGGCTGTTGCGTGGTGACGTGACGGCTTGGCGGCGGCAAACATTATGGTGGTATCACCGCGGTCAGACGAACAGCCAGAGAACGATATTTGCATAACATTGTCAGTTTAAATGTCTTCTATTAATCAGTTATCCATGACAATATGCTATCAATCGGCAGCAGGTGGAAGCATAATTACGTCCATTGCATTTGTCCCTATATAATGGGAGTGAAGTGGAAGTAGCCACTTAACCGTACGTATACATATACTCTACCTTACGTGATACCACCAAAATGTTTTCTGCCGCCACACCATAATGTCCCGTGCAACAGCCCTATTGAATGGGGCGACAGGTGATATGGCGACATGTTCACCCACTGGCTCAATGGCACTTAACGGTTGACCCCATGATACAGGCAGGTGTTGCCTCTTTACATACGCAACAATACATTTGGCAAAAGGAGTGTTTTTACTGGTACCATGGCAGAACTACTGCCTTATCAATGATGTGTTTCCATTACACACCAACATTCTAAAGGCGAAATACATATTGATAACAAGAGGTGGTAATAAGTTAGGGCCGCAACTAAGCATTATATTAATAGCCGTTTAGTTGCCGATTAATCTGTTGATAAAAAAAAGACAAAAAGAATCTTGTCAACTTGAGTAAAGCAAATGTACAATTTATTGACACAAACTGAAATATTCAATAAATCGTATAAATAATACTTTGGTTAATTTTTTTGAATGAAGTATGTTCATTTCATTTTTTGTATTTTCCAAAAAAATATCAATTGATATAAAATTTGCCTAGCCCAATAGTGGGTCGCGTCAGCTTAAAGTGTCAATAAAGATTGACTCAATTCCTTGATGATTATCGATTATTACATTTGTTTCATTTTTTAAAAACAGCTAGAAAAATGTCATTAGATTGAAAAATAAATTACATTTACATTGCACAATTCATAGTTACATATCAACTTTGGAGTTTTTTGCTCTGCTGTAAAGGGACAGAATCCATGTTTGCAACACACCAGGATGGCATGGGCTTGATTCTATGAATTCAGTACTCAGGACACAAGAGACTTTGTGTTGTTCTCACATCAGTGGCATCCGTATCGTTCAAGTTGGCACGGTTTCCCTGCTACCCTCCAAGCTGCTCTGGATGTTCTAAATGGGCCTGGATGAGCTGCCCTTGTTATGACGACGACTCTGTTCCAATTTGCACACTTCAGCACGTTGAATGCTTTGTTTGAGTGCATAGCGCTCAAATTCAAAAGTAGCAAAATGAAGTGCACCACAAGTACCCGGATGGTGCACTGCGAGCGGTCAACAGTGTGGGACGATGGACTCTTGGTCCCGGGGCTCGTCCCAGGGTAAGGATCACATCGGCAAAATGTACAAAAAACAAACACAAAAAAAAAAACATAATGGCGCAGCAGTGGGTGCAGGCCCTCTTGGTATGGCTTCAACACTTTGAATTGTTATTTGTATCTTATTAATTTTACAGTGAACTGTCACAGTAAGGCGATATCAATCGCAATTGACGTGTGAGGCTACTTTTTACTATATCCGGTGATATATGCAAGCTGTGGGTTGACAGGAAGTCACGGCACCAATATTTCCGGTCAGTTCGCTGCACAGTATTCCATTTCACATTCCTTATCTGCAGGAAATTCACACATATTCCTGTAGTGAGTAGTGTTGAATTGCACTTCAAACTTCAAAGTACGCAAATTGGGACACAGCAAACGTTTGACAAGTTGAGCATCGTACGAAATGGAACTCACCCATTTTACTCTGGCAAAAAACAGTCATGGCCATCTGCGCTTTCGTTGCGTTTGCATGTGCCTACTATGCCTCCTCTTAACATCATTACCGGCAAAATCAAACATTCCTTGTCTGTGAATTGAGTATGATTTCCTTTCCTTTTCAACAAGAACATGGTACCTTTCTAGTGAGATCCATTCTTTAAGTTGCACGCCTACCGTTAAAGTCAAAGATTGGAATACCAATGGTGCTTAAATATGACTCTCACACACGCACGCGAACACATGGTGGATCAGGAGATCCACAGTTGCAAAAATGTACGAATTATTTTTGGTACGAATGAGCCACAGTTGCAGAATGAGAATTGTGGTTGTATTTAAAAGCATGGCATTATAAACCCTCACAGCGTTTACATTCAGGTCAAAACTTGTGTCTGAAGATTCTGTCCATAAACGTTCAACATGCCTGTAATGTTTCACCCTGTCAAACTGTCGATCGTCTTAGATTTTGAAATAAAACAATGCAGACCAATCTGTGGAGTGATGTATTGCGTGTGTTTCGCTGCTCACCCTGTTCAAACTGTCGTCATCACTTTCAGTGAACCTGTGCGGAACCGTAGGATCTTCTTTTTGAGGGCATGAGAGGCTTTTATCTTGACAAAGGCCTTTGGTTGCAAAGGTGTCCCGCCTTGGGATGTGGATGGGGGCAACGCGGGTGTGGACAGTTGCGGCGGGAGCTGCTGAGGCCACACCAGCCCGCCGCTCTCGTCTGAGTCGCTGGAGAGCGAGCTGGAGTCTGGGGAATCAGCTTCGCTCATGCTCGATTCAGACTCGCCAATATGCGGGTAGCTCTCGTCCGGGCAATACGGCTTCTCCACCTGGTACTCTCTGTAGTTTTGGGCGAGATGGTGGCGAGCTGGGCTTTGATGGCTGTGGTGAACGGCATGGTGGTGGGTGTTGTGATGGTGATGGTGGACCGGGTGAATGTGATACGAGACGCCATGTGTAGGACGGGATTTACGCGCACGCTTCCCACAGTGGTCCCTGGGTGCCGGCGGCGGAGGAGGGAGAAGAACATCGGCTTCATCTTGGCTAAGCTCCAGGGTGGACCTCCAACGCCGATGTCCACTCCCGCTCCCGCTTCCGCCACTGCCCGTGCCGTGATGAGACCTCCGACCCCGGGAGTGGCTCCCGCGACTCCCCTTACCGCTGCCGCTCCCGCTGCCATCGCGCTCTGTGGTGTTGTACTTGTGCTGGCCGCGCTGCAGGCTGTTCTCCGACTGGGAGCGGCACGCCTTTCTGCCTGCCTTTCTGGACGCCGCCACTCCGCCTTTGTTGGCTGCACCCTCGTCCGCTCCAGACTGCTGCTGGCGAGGCTTCCTGGCACTTGCTCGAGCTCGAGATGGCTGCTGCTGTGAGAAAGATGAAAAATCCTCATTTTCTCAACATACAAATAGATTTTTTTTTTCAACCGAGTATGATCTCATCTTCAGAATGTGCCTAGTAATTCCAATGGGGGAATTATGTACACATAGTAGCCTATAGCCAGTCTCAAGATATTTTGTTGTTAATTCTGTATTTATTCATTTTTATTTTGCATTCACGTTTAATAATGGTTGATGTCGGGTCCATTAATTCAGATGGACAATCAACATTAATCTTCAATTAAGAATTGCCTGGTGGGCTGGCTCCGTGGCGCAGCAAGTTAGACAACTGCTTTGTTTACAAGTAAATACTTCTAACAGTACAGATGCTTGAAAAATCAACTTAAGAAAAGTCACAGAATATTTGTACTTTATTACTTGCCATCTCTGTCTATCACACACAGGCACAGTTGGTTGAAGAAGTTACCTGGTGAGATGCGGGCACGGCTGTGGAGGCGGTCGAGGTCGGAGTAGAGGTCTGTTCGAGACCGTCCATCCATCCCTTTGGCGGATGCTGTGCTGGGGGTGGGGCTTGGTGGCCTGGAGGCGAGGCCTGGCTACATGATCGAGCTTGGCCGGGGATATACTCTGCCTTCACCAGACGGTCGTCGGTCAAGGGGAAGGTCTGTAGGGTGAAGCGTCATAGTTAACAGGGAAGTTGGCTGATGTGGGCAGAGGCCAACTAAGAGCCTGCCTGGTAAGTAGTACCGAGAATAAGCTTGTTGACCTCGTTGTCTGCGGCACGGAGTGCAGAAGGCCAGCTGCTATTATTCCTTTGTATGCTTAGGACGTGCATGTCTTATAAATCCACAAGTGGTGTGCATAAGACGTCGATGTGCGTCTTAGCGTTTTTTCCGCTGTGACGTCACCAACTACCGGTCTTACCCCTGAAATGAAATCCAAACTTGTATCATGAAGGAAACAATGCAAAAAACAGCGCATTGCACGTCGAACACTCATGCGCGTGGCCGTTTCGTTGCGCAGTGCAGGCAAAATAATACATAGATAATAGCCTGGGAGCCCACAACGTTCTCTCCACATTGGAATGGCACACGCTGTCAATCCCGCACTCACCCCGAGCCCGGTTCAATCGGCTCTTTTTGTAAGATGTAAGAAATCTGGGTACTTTTGTCATCTCTGCTCATTTTGTTTTCCCTGACAGCATTAATGGCGGTGAATTTCGATTCACCTCTTTCCTCTAGTGGGTGTGTAGAGTAACAAAGTCCAACTGAGTAATTCTCCTTTCATTCAATTTGATCTGTATTTCTAGAGTAAGAATCATGCCAAAAAACATGGTTATTTACAAAAACGACATTCATCAAATGGAACAAAGCTTGACTGGCCCCGTGGCACAGCGGATCTCCTTCTTTATTACATACAGCAGCGCTTATTACGTACAATTATTACGTTAGAAGTTATGTTTAGATACAATTTCCAAAGAATATCTGGTGGACATCAAATAAAGTGTGTTGGGTGAAAATGATTGTCCAAGTCCTTCGTGAAGGTATTGAGAGCGTACCTGGTTGTGCAGGGGGGATCCAGCAGCTTGTGGGCGGTAAGCTGGTAGCGGATGGCTGACGGCCTCACCCTCTCTTGGGCTGGATGAGGGATTAGTGTGGGCCTGGTTGCCTCCACGAGACGCTTGCTGATAACAGAGAGATGATATTGATAACTATCAAATACAGGTTGTTTCGTCACAATGTCACAATGATTACTAGTTAGCCCTAAACCTTACCCCCAGCCCTACTGGTATTTTAGGACTTCTGTGACGAATCAAACTGCTCCCCAAATAACCACCCTGCTCATTTTTCACTTCCACCCTTCTGCCCTGTAAAGGTAAAGGTACTTCATTATGTCACTCATACATACAGGAACAGTGAAATTCTTCATCCGCACAAAACCGATACCTGAGGAATGGTGCGTAGCCACGGTGGAGTGCCCAGGGGCGACTCCAGGTTCTGAGCCAGTGCCATGGCCAGGGGCACTGACTGGAGCAGCTTAAGTACAACATGTTTTTTTGACACTGGAGTGCCCGGAGGAAACCCACAGACACGGGAAACGACTAGGTAAACTCCACACAGAAAGGACATGAGAAGGCTGGGATTCAAACCCAGGGCCTTCTGGCTGTGAGGCAGCAGTGCTAACCACTGCACCACCGTGCTTCTGTCGTTCAGTAGCAGCAGCAAAGAGTATATATGTGTGTAAGAAGTTGACATCTAATGAAATGTCCCTAGTGTCAGTTGCTCCTGGGGAAAATGGTGCTGCTTGAAATATTTAGATATGTATTGGTGATATGGAATTTCCACATAAAATGCCAATAAACACATTTATCAAGCTATGGGACTCTTCAGTTACTGTTGTTTATACCAAACCATGCATTTTCCTGTAGAGAAGTTAGCAAAATAGATACATTTCATTAATTTTACCAGTACTGGCTGGTTGCAGGTTGCAGTACAATGCTGTCAGCTTATTTAGTGAACAGACGTACATTACCTTACTCTTGTATCTCATATAATCGAATGGGGCGACAGGAGATATGCTGCCAGGACAGTCGTTCAACGGCTACACATAATGGATGTCCCCAAAATACAGGCAGATGACAAATTTGCGTATGGTCCATAATTTATGAATTAATGGGTCAATTTCTTTCGCTCAGTTTTCACAATAGTTGTTTGGATTTAAGATAAACCATACAAATTGAAGTTCATTTAAAGTCTAACATTTTTCAAGATGGCTGACTTCTTCTTAGTGTGAAAAAATCTTGTATGCCAAGGCTGTGGGAAGCACCCTGTACAATGTCCCCGTGACGTCAGAATTCGGAAACAGTTGAATCCTTCGGAAAGCATGACTCTAGAATATATTTAGCTTTCATTGATGCTTGTATCGCATTTCGGGAATAGTTGCCATAGATGGGGCTGTTCGGGGGGGAATTATCATACGCATTCTTAACGCCGAGTCGGGCCATATTTGGTATCGGGTTCTTCCCGCGAAATTGGGGAACGCCCTGGGTCCGTCTGGGAGCGAATCATCTTCGAACCCGCCACTATTTAAACCGCGGGGTTCGAACAGGTAGGTCCCTTCGATTTTTTCAGGCCTACCTCATCCTCCCCTTCTGCATTGTATTCACAGAGTCCGGGGGATTCAGCTCCGGTGGCAGTCTTCCACCCATCAATCGGAGCGCCGAGATCCACTGCCCCATACTTGATCTCCTCCCCCTAACCTTTCCGCTCCCTAAGTTATTGTTTTAATCAGTATTTTATCCAACCATTTTATAACGTTTTAATGCTCGCGCTGCCTACCACACGAGCAACTCGGCCTCCCTGTATAGCCGGTATACTACCCAACGCCAGGCTACACCTGAGCCATGCTCTTTTCCCCATTCCGGGTCACACCCGAACTCGTAACATAGATTGCCTTCCTTCCCCATTCCGGGTCACACCCGAACTCGTAACATAGATTGCCTTCCTTGCCGACAGGTCCCTGTTCCAGGGCGGCGCCTTAGATCGCTTGCCTCGAGACGGGTGCTATCCTGATCCACCGGAAGAGCTTCCACCCTTTATATCATTATTTGACTTGGCATCTCTTGCTTCTGTTAAGTTCTCAGTAAGACAGTAAATTATTAGCCTTGCCGCCGGGTTGCGTTACCCGAGCCACCGGCTGTTATTTTCCCTTGAAGCTAACATTTACATCCAGTTGATTCTTGTTTGCCTAAACTTTTCCTCTCAGCTGCCATGCCGAGCTGCTGATCCTGAAATGACGCTGCCAATAAACATTCCAAATGTATTGATTGTGAGCTTTGATACATAAATGCACATGAACCTTCTATTAATCCCTCAAGAGATTTGTCAGGCAATGTTTGGGAGAGCTTACTTAAACGACGTAGAATTTCAGAGACATGCTTTTGATTATCGCCATCATTGGTTTCTGTGTGTGTGTGTGTGTGTGTGTGTGTGTGTGTGTGTCAGTCTGTGGGACTTTCTTTTCTTCCTATGTGATCAGCAGAGATGGCAAGTATCGAAGTGCAAATGCGTACTACTTAAGTACTACTTACTACTTAAGTAGAATTTTCAAGTATCTGTACTTTTAGAAGTACTTTTTTCTGTGAGTACTTTTTACTTCTACTCAGTAGATTTTTAACAAAAATATCAGTACTTCTACTCCTTACTTTTCCCAAAACAGGGTTGTTACTTGGTAGGACTACATGTATAGCATGAATGAGTCAGTAGGGGGCAATACTCGGTAATGCACTGAGTAGAGTAGCAGTTAATAAGTGGTTTTCATTTAGTCTCTGGGTGTGACCCTCAAAAAATGTTGCCTGTAAAGTGTTAAGGCAAATTTAGGTTTTGTACTTTATACTTTCAAAAACACTTTTAAGTACATTTTAGTGCATGTACTTTACTTTCAAAAATACTTTTTGAGTACATTTCACAGACTGTGCTTTTTACTTTACTTGAGTAGGATCAGTACTTTGTAGTCTTACTTGAGTTGTTTTGTTACAAATGTATTTTACTCCAGTAAGAAATCCCAACACCATCAGTATTTCCGTGAACTGCAAATAGCTTTAGAGATGTGCTCAGAAAGAGGGAGAGCGTATAAACTGAGACATTCACACACGGACATACACGAGGGGGCGCGTAGACACTACGGTACAAGTAAACGTTGAACTGAGCACAGCGCGTCCTCCTGTTTGCTCTGTTTGCTTTGACAGCCGAGCTGCTCCTCCCTGTGTCCCTGCACGTCTCCATCTATCTTATCTTTACTACAAAAGCATTAGAAACTAGAGACCAACCGATATGAGTTTTTGGCCGATATTCGATAACCGATATTTTGCACGGTGGGCCGATGCCGATAACCAATATGTAATCGATATAGTGAATTTTACAGCTGTAAAAGAAAGCAAAAACCTGAAACAAAAAGTGCTGTCAGTCAATTGTCAACCAGCTTGTTAACAGGGTTGGAAAGAAGTTACTAGTGTTATTGCATTCATTTTTACATACAGTCAATGATTAATAGTTACTACCTCAATATCACCTAAACAATACAATTTTAAAATAATAAAAACATTCATGAGTTATTTTTATAATTTTCTTCCACTCAATATATAACTTTCTATAATTTTCATAGACAGTCTATAATCATTTGATGATACTCAGGTGATGGTTGTTATCGTAGACTGTATATAAAGTATATTGTTTAGTATAATGTATATACAGTCTATGATTTATATACAGTCTATGGTCGTTATCAACTACTCGGTTGATGGAAAATGCACAAGATTTTAATTAATTTAAATTATTCAAATCATTTGAATCCACCCAATCTCACTACCTCTCCCAATTCTCGCAATGTGTTTAAACTCAGTATTTCATGTTGTTAAGAAATGGGAACATTATTTATTCATGTGAATTGAATGTTAGTCCTCGCACAGTCGTTCATTCACATACAATTTCATTGTAAACGATTCGTCTCTGAATGACACATACACATACCCACAGTGTCTGTTGACAATAGCCTGTGCTCGCACAGTAGAGACGATCAACTTGCAACTCGTTGACGCACAGGAACAACTTTTAAAATGATTTCAGCAGCTTTTCGTTAGCTCACCGATCATGCAAAGGATGCAGATTACCACTGCGTGTTCAATTACCATTGCAGAGTGCGCCACTTTGCGTTTTGGACTCAGAATGCAATATTGTCGCGTAGTCTCTTCTTAGCGGACACAAATATTGACGACTGGTGAACGGCGCTGCTTGAACAGTGATCAAAAAATATTCCTCTGGACTCCGGATACAAACTCAAACGTGTTAATATTAATAATGTGTGAGGATGACGGTCACGTACGAGTCTTGACATCAGGAACCAGTCCACAGTTTTATACACTACGTGCGTGGGGTGCGCGAAGCGATGGGTGATTCCACTTTCACACCATATGATAATTAAGATGAAGTTACATTAGCATTATATTAACACTACGTCCTCACATTAACATGCAAATGAAGTTGTTTGCGCCTCCATACAGAACTGAATAGATTGCAAACTGGCTGTCAACCGGTTCTCACGTATACACGGAACGTGCCGACGTGGGTCAAAAGCGTGTGCCGACTGCCGACAACGCACAATTTAAATAATGTTTAAAATGTGTGTTTTAATTATTCTATTATGTTATCATGTTAATACTTATTTCAGTTAACTTCCTTGCGATGCCATGCGTGTGTGCTGGCTATGGCTATCTGTTGCATGGAGTGGAGGTGAGGCATGGATAGTGTGGTAGAGTGGTGGATGCGGATCGAGCTGCTTGAGCAGGGACGGGCAGGGTTGCTGCTGCGGTTGAACAAAGGCTCTCCGCTGCACTTTCCCTAGTTTCCTCCATATCGGTGGTAAAATTCATCGATACCGATACAGCACCGATATGGAAAAATGCATCATATCGGCCGATATATATCGGTAATCGATATATCGGTCGGAAAGAATTAGAAATATTAAAATAACTAAATAGCAGAGTATTACGTAACAAAGCAAGTTTCTTCCACTAAATGTAGGGGGAGTAGGTCTCTCTCTGCACTGGGCCACATCACTTAAATAAATGCGGAAATGAATACATGAAAGCAGGTGAGCCGTTGACCCTTTCAGTACCATTGACTATATGGTACGTCTATAGATGAGTTTACTCTCTAAAAACGAGTTTAATCGCTAAAAACGAGTTTAATCGCTAAAAACGGCTGACATTTTGAATTTATGACTTGAAGTTACTGGCTGCATTCACTGCTGAGTCCGTCGAAAATGAGTAAATGGAACAGGTTCCACAGATTATTGAATCAAGCCTTTGAGGGGCAAAGATCTGCACTAGAAAATTTGGGTGTACCACAGTGCAAGATCACTTTTTTATGTATTAGGCCTCAAGAATGCAACACCCTGGGAACTCTTACCTTCTAGTTAGAAGTCTTATCTATACTATCTCTACAAAGGAGGCAAATAACTTACTAGCCACTTCAGATGGCAAAAGTACCCAGATTTCTTTTGTATAAAAACAACTTGAGAAGTATTACAAAGTAAGGATGCAAACATCTAGTTAAGTCAACAGAAAAAGTACAGTCTCTGAAATATACTCTATACTTTATAGTTATTTTTTTCTTTAGTGTGAAAGGGGGATGAGAGAGCGAGGACGAGCGGACTTGCAGTATATGATCGTGAGGTGAAGCGATATCACGGTGCTCCTTAGTTCCCGCACCAGTGACCAAAAGAAATCAAAAATGGCCCACACTTGAAAATATGTTGAACTGAAATCAAGCAATTATTTTAATTTTAATATCTGTTAATGCGATGATGCTACAAATGTAATTTTTCATCAATAACATGAATCGTTTTCAAAAGTAACCTTACCAACCTGGCATATACACAAACATGTACATACATTCTCTGGAATGCTTGTTAAAAAGAAAAAAAATGTGCTGGCTCTGTGGTGTAGTTGGTAAGACACCGGCATCCAGCACACGTATGGTGCCTGTGACTTAGTTCACGGACAGTACATTGCGAGTTCTCCTCCCCCCCGCCGACCTTTCTGCGATGTCCTCCCACAATCTCTCTCGCCCCACTTTTCAACTAAACATGTTAATAAAATGGAAAATGGCGCTTACGCCAGAAACATAACT
>OMKY01050707.1:27904-43392 GCA_900302395.1 Bregmaceros cantori | reverse complement strand
TCTCCATCAGAGACAGGGTTATCAGCAGATGTTCCCAGGTACACTGGATACTAAGACTGCCCTGAGAATGTCTTGGGTCCCCCCTGAATGAGCTAGGAGAAAAGGCCATGAAGATGGACGTCTCGGCTCAAGCTGAGAGTAAAGCAAAGTATCGAGTGGACAACCGCAGACTTCTTCATGGTCTCACTCATTGCATAAACTTCCCAGAGACTTGACTGTGACTTGTCTCCTGTAGCGGTCTTAGAGGTGGACTGTATACCAGAAAAACTGATATACCGAAAAAATATAATCGTTATCCATATCACATATTTTTCCAAGAGTGGCATTTTTTGTCTGTGCGCCTGTTTCCACCACTCAGCGTGGTGATGACAAACCGCCTGCTTGTACGAGATTGTGTGCAATTTTGTATCGTCCTCTAGTGGTCAATATTGGTAAGTCATTTTGTATAGGCTTCATCTACAATGAACAAAGATTGAGCTATTCCGCCCTTTGTTGGCAACAGTGTTGTATTATTAGAAATACAAAAAAAATACAAACACTGAGGTGAACGGCTTGGCATACCACAATATACATTTTGTCCACAACTCCAGCTCTAACCGAAAACAGAGTTTTTCCAACACCAAAAATCATGTAAGTAGAGTGTAAGAACTGCAGTAAGAATCAGAGTGTAAGAATCACAACAAAATTCTGATGCCAAAATCCTGAACGTCAACAACAGCCCTTAGCAATTCACCACTCTGCTCGCCGTGTTACTGCATAAATAACCTGTGTGTGTATGTGTTGCGACACATCAACTAATGTACTATTCAACACTGTGGTGCTTACGTACCGATAGCCGTGCAAACATCCCCTCCGTCCTTGGAAAACAACTTTGTACAATCGCCGGCATTGACAGCATCATTAATAATGCAATATTAATACGGTGAAAGAGGCGAGGAGGAGGGAGGGGGGGTTCTAGGTTAGCCAATGGTCAGATTGTATTGAGCAAAACACAAAAAACTGAAAAAAAAAACAAAAAACAGCATGGTTGTGGAGATTAAGAACAGAGGAAAGGCTACAGGCAGCCAATTAGCACAGAAAGAAGCAACAGACAGAGCTACAAAGTCTTCAAGGCTCCATGAAGAAGAAGAGAAAAAGAGGTGTTGAAGGCTGGACGTTTAGTATATGGTACAATGTAACATGTTGACCTGGTTGTTATACACTGGGGCTAGTCCAAAAACCTAATAGGAAAATGAGGAGGATCTTGAAGGGTACATTGCAAGTTGTCCACAGACCTGTCAAGCTGCGTGGCCCTTAATATTCTGAAACCCAGTCATAACAAAATGTTCTATTCAATGCACAGGAACTGTCTCTTTAATTTTCATGAATTATTATTCAGCATTGGGGCTGTCATTTAACAATGGCAAGATCTCAGTCAACCGCAGTAAAAAAAAACCAAAAATTCAGTGAGGATTGTCGTTTTCTTTTTTCCAGTTATTTTTTGGGAACAAGCGCCGCTTTTCATTCTTTATTGAGAGAGATAGTGACAGGATTAAATCGGAAACTGGGATGAAGAGTCAGGGGGGAGAAATTGCAGAAAAGCCGGACAGGTGATTTGAACCTGTGGCACTGCTCGACCTATGGTCTGGGGGACGCGCTCTCTACCCGCTCGGCCACCGCGTGCCTCCCTGTATTGTTGATTTTTTTTTGTTTTAATGTTTTTTCCAGCCCGTTCAGGCTGTTTTTTTCCAAGCTTTATTTATTAGGGTTAGCGGAAACGGGTGAAGATGGGGGGGCAGACATGTGGGAAATACGTCAGTAGTGAGATTCGAACCACCGACTCACCGCGTCATTGAGGCATATGCGTGCTTTCCAGCGCTCTGCCTAACCGACTGAGCTACTGGGCAGCACAGTATTGTTGATTTTAACCATAGTTGGGAACACAATACTTGTGTGGGGAAAGAGCAGCGCCAGCGGATAACTAAATTGCCGATGTCGTCGTATGTACCCTTCAAGTCCTTTGCGATTATGGGAACTGGTTTTGGGAGAGTTCGGAACTGGGCAAGAATTCTGTACCTGGTGCTCTTCTAGAAGGAAGGGAGAGGAGGTGGACAGAGACATAAGTTCTCTTAACTGCTTCAAGAAAGGCTGAAAACACCTCAGGCAACGTCACTCAACTCATTAACACATTTGACAAAAGGCCAACTGGCCAGATGGCAAAAATGGCCAATGGGTATATCCACACAGACACTGGCGATCGGTGAAGGCAGTTAGAAAGATAATTTTGTATACACAATATATATACAGAATAATAATAATAATAATAATAATAGTTTGATTTGCATTATCAACATTGTCAAGTGGTTTACATCATATAAATGTCATTTTGCCCCTTCTTCACAATAAAATAAAAGAGCATACGAATCAAGAATGCAGTTTGTTCAATAGCTTAATTTTGTAATGGTTATGAAATTCATTTAACAGAAGCAGTAGCTGACTGTAGCAGTATCTCCAAAAGAAAAGTTAGACAAATCGAGACAAGGCGCATTTAGAGTACCGGTATAGTATTTCTTGTGGATGATCACAATTAATCGAATACTTGTTCTGGAAGCAGCAATCGTTTCCTATTTAGAACTATACACCGGCCCTAAACAAAACAACTTGGGTCATTACGGTGGGCCAGGGTCAATTCTTTTACTACGTGTTGCTAATGAACAGTCTATGGTCGTACCTGGAGAGTTGGCAAGCGAGGCGTGGAACACAGAGAAGTTGATGAGGGCGTAAGATGCCAGGAAGAAGTTGGAGATGATGGGGGCGATGACGTTCAGCTCGGCTGTGTGCGAGAGATACAAAAAAAAAAACTTAACTTTAGTATTCATACACAGATGAGTGTTCCGGCACTGGCCACAATGTGGGCTATTTCCACCAAGACATACCGATGAGGATTAAGCCTCGGGTGAACGGCACGGCATACCGCAATAAACATTTTTTTCCATATCACCCAGCTGTAACCGTTTAAGGGTCCAAAAAAAAATACCTTCAATATTTACACAGGAAACATGTTTTGAGTTTCTTAACACCAAAAATCCTCCATATGTGGAAGAAAATTCAAGTTATGCTAACTGGTACGCAAAGAAAAAAAAACAAGTCACAACAAAATTCTATTGTGGCAAACATTTAATTTACATACCGATGAGGATGAAGCCCAGGGCGATGCAGAAGGTCAGGATGTATCCGCGCAGAGGCTCGTTGTTCTTGCCATAGCCCTTGGCAAACATGCCCAGGCCTGGATAGATGTTGTCTTTGCATAAAGCCTGTGTAGAAGATTAATAAGAAATTGAATAAATGGAGGTTGAGCCCCCTTTTGCACAAGTGCACTAATACATAATACCCCCCCCCAAATAAATAAATAAATAAATAAATAAATAAATAAATAAATAAATACAAGTATGGGCACTCTCTGGCCTTGTACCAGTACCAGTGGGTACTATGCATATCCAAATGGAGCCTGGCGAGCCAGAACCAATGCATCACCAAATCGCTAGACGGGAATGTGCGATGCGTGGACGATGCGTTGGTTCTGGCTCGCCAGGCTAATGCAAATGGGGGTTTGCATATGGGGAGCAAGCCTGTGGAAAACCTTCGCTGTGGAACAACACCGAAGCAGAGTGCTGAGCAGAGCAGTGCAGTGCTCTCATTATGTCATGGAAAAGGGGCGTTGGAGAATGACATTAATAGCATGCCATGAACACAAGCAAAAGCTGCCGTTTTATTATCACAAAGTATGCATGTAAATGAAAAAAAAAAACACATTAGTAATAACATTTCTTAGTGCAATTCTTGAGGTCAAAAATCACTATGATCAACAGTGTCATCGGAATGATAATGCAAATTGAAGCGTCGTCTTGCTTTCTCAGAGAGCCGATCTCTAGAGTTACGAATGCATTTGCTCTGATGCGACAGTCACAAAGGAACGAAACGAGGGCAAGAGAATGTGAGAATGACAGAGTGTGTGAAAGAGAAAGGTGTGCTGTGACTATATGCAGCGTCTACTTCCCTTTGTGGCACCATCTCTCTCTACAGATGTCCCCCAACAACATATAATTAGGATGTCATTTTCCCCCGCATTATCACCATCATCATCATAGCGGGGATCAAAAATGTCTGGGCGGCTTGAGGGAACAATTTATTCATATTGCTTTAGGTTTAAAAGAAAAAAAGAGAATAAATGATTTCAAATCAATTCATATTTCTGGACTTGAACATTTCTTTAAACACGGATACAATGCAGGACATCATCCTGTCCTTTTCCATTTATGAAAATGTAACTTTTTTTTTTTTAAATAATTTAATTGTGAGCTATCTGGTTTGGTTATAAATAATGAAAACATTGACGTGACATGAATTGTTATATTGTTCAAGTTTCCTGTTCTCGATTCTAAATAGGGATGGCATTAGCAAACGTTTCAATCCTTTACTTGGGAAATCAGAATGCAAAATCGAGATTTCAGATACAAAACAAAAAGATAAATACATGAATAAAAATAATCTTTTAGGTCAAAATTGTACAGCTCCATGTCCCTCCATTCATCACAACAGTTCGTTCTCCCTCATACTCTCACACTCCAGTCCATTATTTTGTGGTGCCAACTCTTGGAACTAGTATAAATGACGACTCCATCCAGTGGGACCATCCAAATTCTGCAAAAGCCGGCAGGGATGCATATTGCAGTATTGGCACACAGCATCTTGTCACCTTCCTAAAATAATCACCTAAGTCATTATTTGGCCAAGTTGACTTACCCCCAGTTGAAATGATCATGTGGTAATACCCATTTATTATTTTTGCCTATGTCAGGAGATGTTTGATCAAAATGCAGCGTTGCTAAGGCAGTTTCATGATGGAGGATTCAGTCAATGAACTTGTGAGCTTGAAATAATCGCATAAGTCAGTATTTTAAGAAAGGTGACGATATTGTAATGAAAGGCTGTCCCCTCGTGGAGGAGCTGGGAATAGAGGAACTTACATCGGCAATAGCTGAACCCAGCCATTGCCGAGGTTCGTTCGGACTCTATTTAAGGGCCGCGCCGGTGCAGGCTGAGACACCAACGGTGTCAGACCAGCATGCACCGCGCTGGTGCATCTCATTACAATATATTTTAGTTACCTCATCAAGAGTTTTTAACTGACCTGGAAGACTTTGGGAGCGCTGACCAAGGACGCCAAGGCTGATGACAGGGTGGCAGAGAAGATGCCAGCGGTGATGATTGGCCCGAAGCCTGACACCAAACTCATGACCTGAACACAAGTTTAAAGGAGATATTTTTGTGTCACTCTGAATATTTTGGGAATTTTTTTGAAGGAAAAGTATTTAACCAATTAATCAACTAATCTGTCTAAATAATCTGCAACTAATCGACTATTAAAAAAAATCCATTTGCTGGTATGGCAACACTAGTTACATTTATTTAATTTGTGCAGAACTTACTACAGAACGAATGACTGCCCGAGATTCACTTCAAAATTGGTTGCCATAGACTATAACAGAACTAACCGGACAGAAACACACATGCCTCCCCCGGCATGCCAGAGTTAGTTTAATTTTACAACCTATGACGCAAACCTAGTAGGCTAGACCAGGTAGGAGTCTAATCATTACATTCGACCAAGATTGATTTTCAATTAAATAGTTGTCATCTAATCGAATGAAGTTTAAAGGAGACAAGCGACTTGAGGCTTAAACGAATAATTAAGATTACATAAGAAACATATTTGACTGGCAATTTTGCAAAGATGTACATTTTCTCCTTTAAATTTGTTCATCCCCACTATTTTGGTTGTATGCCCGTAGTTTAGTTTTTATTTTCACTTTTAAGGTTGAAGGATACGTTGCTCATCAAGTCCAGTCTTTATATAAGTTAAATAATTTTACATTTGTGCATCATTTGCAGGGATATGTTGACCCCTTCCAAAGCTATTACAGTGAAGCTCATTTGATAAGCTTATGAATTAAGCTTTCCATGGCGAGGTTTGAACGTCTACTCCATTTCGTGAAGAAATGATTTTAAGGGATTTAGACAGGGCTCATGGGGATCAAGGCTTTCATTTTGTCTTGTGATGTTAGAGGAGCCACGAAGCAGTATCTGCAAGCATTTTTGTGCTTCTGGCTGGATGAAGAGGTGCAGAAAATCCATACATCAAAACAATAATTCTTACTTGCATTGTTTATACGTCATCAAAAAAAAAAGACCATGGAAGGATTAATTGTGATCAAATTATTTTACTACTAACATTTTAGAAAGAAGGTGAATAACAAACCCACCAAAACTTCCAAACTTCTTTAAAACAAGAATTTCAAAACATAGCGTCTGAAATAAAGGACTTGAGTCTTGATAAGAAAAAGGAATGATCATAATAGCTTTTATCATAAAGGAGCCTTGATGAAATCCCATCCCTTTGGCGAGAACTCAGGGATGGGATTTTCAGTTTTTAAGAATAGATCTTTCTATTCTATGTCCACAGCCAAAGTCCAAAAGAAAAGCGCACGAGGACCAAAACGCTCATTGCAGCACCCGGCAGGGCTTAAAATTAACGGTGACCCGTCGTCCCGGGGACGCAATTAATTAACATGGGGACGAACATTTTTTTGCCTCGGGACACCCTCGGGACAATGAAAAAAAAATTCACTTGGCTTGCCCAGCAGCCAGCGCAGCCAGCGCATACTTCTCGATCGATTTATCAGTAAGACAACTCAAAATGTAAATAAATGTAAAAAAAAAAATGCAGAAAATTCGGGACGGTTCAAAATGTTTTCCGGGAGGGTTTCAGGACGTTATTTTACAAAAAAGTTTATTTTAACCCCTGGCACCTGGGAGTCAAGAAGGTTGAATACAAGTGAATGAAGGCCTGTACCTGCATGTCATGATGGAGTCCATATTTGCAATCTGCGTCGGGTTCCTTGCAGGAGGAGAAGTCGTAGCCCAGCTTGCAGGCGGCGTCGGTGCAGTTCGACATGAACATGGCGCTCACCGTGTCATTGACGTGGCCCGTGGCGTCACGCACGATGCAAGCACCTGAACACACAAAGCACACGCCATCAGCATGTGGAACAAGGCATGGCACGTCATGCAATTAAATTAGCAACAATTCACAACCAAAGTCAACTTGACATGTTTCACAAGAAATTAAACCTGAAGGCTGATTAATCGATGACCAAAATAATTGTTAGTTGCAGCCCTAATCATTATTTTAAAGGTCATCCTGAATAAGAGCAGTCAGTGACAGGATTGTCAGCAGCCATCCAAATGCTGATGTCATCATTGTGAATGAGTAATTTAATAAAGAGGGGAATAACACAAGACCATGTTGCACTAAATCATTAGCTGGGGGGAGGCACGGTATTCAGCCTAGGCATGATCGCATAATCAATGGCATTTTGTGACCTTTGAAAAACGGCAGACGTCGCCAGAGCCTGCACAACAGAGGACCACAAAGAAGGGCTGCTCAGGCTGCTTGTGGATTTTAAAACGAAATCATCAACATTTCTCCAGCTGTAGAATAAAATGACTAGCCGCTGTGTGCCGACCATTTTCAAATGAAGAAATTTCATTTGATGTTTGAAGGTCTGAATATTCTGTAGTAGGGCTGTGCAAAGAAAAAAAAAATCAATTTGAAATCGAAATCGGATTATTTTGTTCCGAGGATTTTTGAGTGGAATCCTCAAATCAGATTTCCTTTTTAACATTGATGACGATTTACTGGTCTGTTTTCAAGTTATATGGGAGAATAAACGGTATATAAATTGATATAAATTGTATTAATCCTAAGACAAAGGGTGAGGTGTCTACTTAATTCCAAAAATGGACACCATTTGCAAAGTTTGAAATATGAAACTTCTAATTTTTATATAGTTTGTCCTTTTTTTTCCTCAAGAAATCAGAAACAAATCGAAAATCAAAATTTCAAAGACACAAATTTTATTTTTTGGCAAAATCGTACAGCCCTATTCTGTAATATATATATATCTAACCCCAGTTTTATAAATCCCAAGTCCCAGTTTTCATCAGATTAATTTTCTTTACTTATGATTGCATAAGGGGACTTTTGGTGAATCACTGAAAGAAATGAACAATTTTGGGCAGAACCCTCCACGTCAGCTACAGACAGAGCCCATATTGAGGTGCACATTTAGTGATATCTGAACAGAGCATAAAGGTTACAAGGGGATCTCTACCTTCCAGGGAAGCTATGTGTTTTCTGTAAGACATCTGGGGAAATCTGTTAAGCAAAACTATATTTCAAAACCTCTTTGTAATTACGACTGAGAATTTTAATTTGTTTGACTGTGGAACGCCATGTTCGCTTATCGACATGTAGATCACCAAGGATTTACAAGGATCGCATTAATGGATTTTGGCCAGGCATAGATAGCTTTTCATATGAGAAGTACCTGTAGAGACGGCCACACCCAGATAGACGATGCCGGTGACGAGAATGGCCAACATGGTACCTTTGGGAATAGCCATTGCGGGGTCCTGCAAAACACAAGAATAATACGTTATAAACTATTTGTATACAGAGGCATGGCATATAGACACTGATTAATAATAAATCGCTACATTGTAAAGCAATAATAATTAAATCACTCATTGTGTACTTGTGTTGAAAGTCTGGTTAAATAAGTGTGACCTAAGCCTCATCTTAAAAACACCAAGTACCAGAAAAATAGAAAGCACTCCGACAGCACAAGCAAAACTTCAAAAAGATTTTGAAGGGAAATTACTGGCCAGTCAAACAATAAATCATAAAAATAATGACTATTCAACACTGGCTCATTAAATAAAATCAAGCAGCTTTGTGTATTCTACAGCCAGAGAACAATAAAAAAAAAGTTTGATTTCAGTATAAAAGCAAGTTGACGGGAGAAGGTAGATACAAAAGAATAGTATTTTAGCTCAGTTATGCCATCTCACACAAATTTGTGTGGGCATCGTCAAAGAGCACAACAGCAATTTTGCTGTCCATGTGCTGACATCCCAATGCACCGGGGTCAAAATAGAACACCAGATCTGATGTGTTCCAAAGGATTGGACCCAAGACCTAACAAGGCCTAACAGATTATCTAATGATATTAGTCAGCTGGGCACGCATAGGGGCGACACAGACCGGAGAGTACCCACTAAGCTTTAGAACTCCACAACAGAGAGAGGCCAGTTGGTGGAACACAACTGTTGTCCTCCAAAGAGATGGCCACCATCACATCCTTGAGGCCTGACATGGTGGTGGAACTCACTGTACTCTGGGAGGACTCCATGGGAGAGGGATACAAGCTCAAAAATCTGCGGTATTCCGAGTTGGCCACCAATGCCCGGCGAGAGGCTAGAATGTGGAAGTCTGCCCAGGGGAAGTTGGGTGCAGACTGCAGAGGCTATGTGGGAACATCTACCACAAGACCTCTGGGAGTCAGGGGTCGCAGCAGACCCACCAGTTGTTAGCCTAGTGCGAGCACATCTAGTCATTATCTCAGGCTGCGTTTTCTGGGATCAACACTACGGTTAACACAGGTCACGGAGGAATTACTTAAAACGTCTTAAATATTTGTATGATTTGCATGATTAAGTATTGGACCTGGGGCTTATCCAGATGTTGATCAGTACAGCACTTACAGCAAAAAACATTCCTTTTTCCCAAAGCATTTTCCTAACTCACTGTGTTTTTATTTCATTTGTTACTCTAAAGCAATGGTTTTTTTTAGCACATGTTTACAGTCTCTCACTTTGTTTTTCTTTCATCTTTTTTTTACTGCTTGTTAGCACCTTGAGATCCCACGGGATGTAAGGCGCGGTACAAATAAAATGTATTATTATTATTATTATTACAGTGGTTATAGCTGTTGCTATTAATGATTAAAACATAACATTGTCATGGTTTATGCTAATTATTAAATTTCATAATGCATATGGTCCCATCATTGAGTGTTGATTCAGACAGTCGTCGGCCCGAGCAGTATCCTTGGGGTATTAACAGCCGTGACGGACGCGGGGATTTGGAACCAAGGCCCACACATCGGTGGGGTCTTGAGCATTCTCGATCTCTCTCTCTGGCTCTAGTCACGAAGCTTGTCGCTTTTGCTGGATACCCCAGGGGGAACCTTAAGATACAACTACATACAGCAAGATCCCCGGAGATGTTTGCTCCAGCAAGGATCCCAGTAGCTGCAGGGAAGAAGATGGCAAAAACAGAGAAAAATGTCTCTCCTCTGAAGTCCGGACCCATGTTTTCCCACATGATGCGACCTGAGGAACACAGAAGCAAAACTTGATTAATGTCAGCCCATCGTGCCACTAAAAAAAAAACCAAAAAACCCATAATGTGACAGTATGCTGTACACTAGGGCTGCGAATCAAAACATGTCGAGACTGATTTAATGTAGATAGTAGATATCTCACCCGCACAAAGTACATTAATGACAAAATATAACAATGTTATTGTCATGTAATATTTATGTAGTAATATTTATGTATTAGTTATATTCATTAGTTAATTACTATTCTATTTACATTATTTATGAATGATAAGGAAAAGCTTGCAGATGTGGTACCACATCAGAATAACAGTCCCTTATTCATCCTCTTAAAGCATGTATAACACCTAGTAAATATTCAACTAATTATGAACAAAAATTCAACTATTTATGAGCAAAACATTAACAAATGTTTGTAAATATTTAACAAAATGTATGTTTTTGTTCATAAATAGTTCAATATATACTAAGTGTTAAAAAAATACACAATTCTTAAACATTTACAAACATTAAATGTTTTCTTCATAATTTGTTCAATATTTAAAAGTGTTATAAATGCTTTATGAGCATGAATAAGGGTTATTCTCTTACATTCTGGCTGTGCCTTGCTCAACAACAAAAAATAAAACCTCAACAATGTATATGATGGTATTGTTGTACCAGGGCCAAAGTCAAGGTCTACACGGTATTGCCTCATGCCAATGTCTATTCCCTGCCAAGCAGTGTACCGTCATAGCCAAAGAATCCTTGGGGCTTCTTGCTGTCAAAGGAGATGAAACTTCCAATGAAGTAGTTGACGATGGCGGTGCACAGAATGATCAGCAGGAAGATTTGAGCCTGGAAAAGCAGAGTCGATCCTGATGGTTAGCTATAGATCTGTATAGAAGAACAGTGAATCTATACTACCGTATGCAATAGGCAAAGACTATTCACTTTGAGTGTTGCAAATAGCTAACTAACTTATTGTAGAAAAACTAGTCGACTAATAACTGATTAATGGAGACAATTCTCAAGACATTGATTATAGGTTTTAAAAACATTTTCTGCCTTTCAATATTATTTAAAAAACTAGAAAGACTGCAAACCTGCGCCAAAACATCTAGACGCTATCATGTTACTCATAGGCTACAGAAATGCACCACAATTTATTCACTTGTCACAAGTGGTACGCGAACACGCTCTTGGTGGTACGTGGGATTATAGTCAAAATACATGTTCGTAATCTGCCGGAGGTGGGACACGAACTGGAGGTGATTGCAATTTGTAAGCTCAGAAACAGTTCAAAGTCATCAAACTAGATGCTATTATGTTACTTATAGAAATGCACCAAAATTTAAATCACTAGTTCCGTTTGTCATTTCCAACAACTCTACAAAATTGCATCCAGATCCGTGCATAACCTTTTCAGTTATCCTGCTAACAGAGAAAAACAATGTGACCGAAAAACATAACCTGCTTGCTGCATGTAAAAAAAATAAAATAAAAAAAAAACAGGAAAGAGGAAACCAAAAGTCCCTTGCTACGACTTGTGCCTAAGCAGCACAGTCCTAGATGTAGAGTGTAATGGTGCCAGTGTGAATCATTACTGAAATGTTACGGATATAGCCACGCCTCCATTATGCCGATTGGCTACAAGCTGTGACATCATCGGATGCTTCCCGAAATGTGTGTGTCCGGTATGTTCCTGCTTTAGCTCATAGCTTCGCTTAACTAGCTGGCTAATGTACAGTATAGCTTAATAAATTAACCCCCCCCCTAGACATATTCTCGTGTCGTGACACCTCATCAAACTTGCCATTACAGAATATAATCCTATGTTTCTACGAGAATTGTGCAAGTTTGCCAGTGGTCCGGTACCTTGGCCTCCCACTCCATGCCAGCAACAGAAATTCCAAGCAGCAGAATCACCGTGATGGTTCCAATGATGCGGATGTCATTGATTTCATCGGTCATAACGGAATCGACGCCCTGTGTAAGAGAAAACATGTCACACATTTAGAGTTAACTACACAGTGTGTATGTAAACAATGCACTCAATTTCACTTACAGCATGTACCTGGGCCATTTGTGTTTTCCTGTAAATGCAACAGATTCAAAGGCTTCTTGTAATGTAAAAGCAACACATTTAACCAACAGCCAACAACCATGACTGAAAGGCTGAAGGAAATGCCGTTAAGAACTTAATGGTACAAACAAAGCATATGAATGAGTAAAAAATACATTTTAAAAAAACGTGATACTCAGTTGAGCAATGTTCCAATCGGCTAATATGGTACCACCCATAGACTGTATATAAAAATGGACACCGCATTCGTTTTGATGTCCGTGCCTACGTCCGGGTTGGTATGGGGGAGCCTAGTCTCCTCAATCCATTGGGAATTCCAATGCAAATATTCCAATCTTAGCAGCCTGTTTTAACCTATTCAAAGATCTTTCCTAATTGATTTTTAATGTATATTGCCGGGATAATTATCAGTTAATTGTGTGTGTGTGGGGGGGGAGGGGGTCATAATTTCACAAACGCGTCAGATTTGGCGTTAATATTTTTTATTTCAGCTCCCATAGGATCCCATTCATTCCGACTCAGTCGTTGGCGCCCCGAAGGGAACAGTACTACCGGAAGAAGTCGCGTGTGGGGTGTCTCTCTCTCATATACTGTATAGCTCTCTAACTCTCCGGATATACGGGTACTGTCAACAATGGCAGCGCGCGGTCGGCGGCTTCAACCCGACTTTGATGAAAGCAATGGGATAACGTCATGCACGCTGCGTCTACTTTATATACAGTCTATGGTACCACCTCAATTTTGGTCAAAATTCTATGATGCATCTGGTAGTGGAGTTGATATGCTGAAACAACCACACATCGAGTATCTCAGCCCGTGCCAATTCAAAGAGAAAAAAATCTCATGTGGCTTTCATTTTTCCATTTGACATTACAGGAGTATGTGAAGTCAAAGAAATGAAATAAAAGACTTCACTTACTACAAGAAGCTCCACCACAGTCTCAGCAAAGCCCACCACGTACATGGCAACAGCCACTGCATTGGCGAACGCAAAGATCAGGCCGATGGAACCGCCAAACTCTGGACCCAAGCTTCTGGATATCAAGTAGTACGCACCTCCTGCAAGAGCATATTAAAGCATAATCATTAGGCCATCCACAGGCTTGCATAATCTTCCGTTATAAATGGCTGTTCAAAATACCGACCACTATGGTAAAAAGACAACGCCTCAATAATTTAGTTACAAATAAGCGATCCAATACAGCCTTTGGACTGAATGAGAAATACTCAAGTTATAGTTGAATGTTTATTTTCAGGTAACGATTTAAAAGATTCGAATCATGAGGGGGGCGCAGAGTGGTTATGCCCCCCCCACCCACGCCGCAGGTTATAATCTCCTCTATGGCTTTTTTGCAATGTCCGACTCTTCATCCCAGTTTTCGATTTAATCCTGTCACAATCTCTCTCAAAGAAAAAAAAAAGAAAACAAAAGATTCAAATAATTTGCCACTCACTCCTGAATGGATGAGTGGAAAAGGCGAGAAAGAGAGGATGGCGTGACAGGGAGAAGGAATGGGGCGAGAGAAAGAAAAAAAAAATACTACAAACTACCTAAATATTTTTTAAAGAAAATATTAAAGGTGACACATTGAATGCCTTCAAATGTAACGCTATTCGGTGATGCCTTCATACCACCCATGTGTTACCCGTTGTGTCAGTATGCAGCTATTCATATCGTCAATCTCTACAAGAGATGGATGCAGTCGTTAGTTGGAGTAAGTTCCTCCCTCCTGGAGTCGTTGCGCAAACAAGAATGAACAACTTGAATTTGCTAGCTTCTCGAATGTGCGAGTGTGTGCATACATGTGTGGTACCGGAAGGAAGTTCTTCATCCGCCGTAATTGGAAAGTACATGCTTCTAATCTTCCCTTTAACAGTGCTGCTTGCTGGTACCCATTTACGAGTGACTATAATTACTTTAGGGCTGCAACTAACAATTATTTTGATAATCAATTAATCTGCCATCTTTTCTGGCGATTAATCGATTCGTCTGTTCATTTTTTTCGCATTCTCGGATCAAATGTCTTTTTGCGCCCCATTCGGAGCTTTATTCAGGATTGATTGGAAAAAGGGGGAATAGCGGGGAGGAGACATGCGGCAAAGATTCCGGGGAGGGGAAGCGAACCCAGGATTCTGCGTGCCACACATAATCCATTGGTGTGCTTCGCAGTGTACTCACTCTTAACAGACTGAGCTACTGCGGCGCATAAAATTGTAGTGATTATTAACCCCAAACATTGTTGATATTGCAAACGTTGGACAAAATATTCAACACATTCAAGCAGAGGAGTGACTAAACAAGAAATCGATTAATCGCTGTCGATTAATCAATTATCAAATTAGTTGCCGATTAATTCAATAATCGATTAATTGATTAATCAGTTGCAGCTCTAAATAACTTACTATTATCCTGTTGTGCTCTGTACCCAGAACTGCCGAATGAACAGCATTTCCCCTTGGGGATTAATAAAGTATTCTCATTTCAGTGAAGTATCATATTGAGAGGTTGTTGCCAATACCCGGCAGCAATTCCGTAGGTGGAATGGATGTGGGAAGTTCAGCAGGTGTTCCGACATGCAATCCACCATTCTGCTGTGCTTTTTGAACAAGGGCAGGAACTGAATACCCAGATACTCACATCCCGCTGACAGAGAAAACAAGCTGCAAATTCTTCTCACCACAAGTCACCGGAAACTGAGCAAATATTGTCTGGAAAGCTTTTCTGCTTGATAGGAAGCACCGTTGTTTATAACCACCCACATTCTTGGTGGTCCATTAGAACTTCCATTTAACAAGTTGTGGTCCAGTTGGAACAAACGACAGCTGTGTGTGCGCTGTGAAGCTAAGCCACATGCACAAGAGTTTATGGGGCTGGATGAATGGGGTATAACCTATTGGGCCGCAAAGCCAGCAAACTGAGCACTTCTAAAAGTAGATGATCTTTTATAACATGAGGATAGTCACTAGACAGCGGATGAATATTATGAAGTGACTCAAAGTAACTGAGGTAATCAGACTTGGTTGATTTTTAAAAATGGGTGGTATTCAACCGTACCCAGTTTAAGCTCATATCGAATATGCATGGCGAGTGAAAGGATTAACCCCTTGAGTGCCAAAAATTTCTACAAATGTCCCCCCCC
>OMKY01050707.1:16669-27884 GCA_900302395.1 Bregmaceros cantori | reverse complement strand
CCCCCCCCAAAAAAAAACATGCCATTGCAGAGGATACATATTTTTTTTCTCTCCAGAAAATAGTGATATTTATCTTTATACTATAAGCCATTATGGTTAGATATATTGGTGGATCTTCAAACATCAACACAGGTTTCTCAGTGTTCCAAGTTTTTTTTGGTATTTAAAAAGGGTTAAGGCAACGACAAAAAAACGTACCTCCTCGTACAAATCCGTTGGTGGCGATGGCCGACGTGGACAAGCCTGTGATGGTCGTTACCACGGTGGCCATGCAGACGATCAAACACGCCAACGCTGCAAACACAAAAGACAACTGGCATTAGCATTCAGATCAACATTACTTTTTATAACCGCAATCAGTGTTAAAGGGACAACGAGCCACTTCAATTCCATTTATAGATCGTCTTTTATGCCTAAAAATAATGACTTCTAGATGAATAGTGGTGCACTGGATGCAGCCATGGACCCCAATTTATAGGACAGATATACAACCATTACATTATGAATGGACGTTATGATTTTGATGAACAAGGTTTGTGTTTGTTTGCACTGCATCAGAAATTAGGAATGGAAAGGCTGAACACTTACTTTTTGGCAGTTCCATACCCAGTGATTTTTGTTTTAAACACAACTTCTAGTTTGCACAAATTGTCTAATATTGTTTTCTCCATCAGGGTTTGCAAACCTGTGGATCAATGATCTTCTGTGAACATCCACTCAAATCTCTAGGAGCAGCAATCCAAACATCAACTCTCGTCTCTCAGCAGAGCTAATTACACTAATTCACAATATTTTTCATAGTGATATTGATCAACTCCATGAAAGGTGCCAGAAGTAAATTTCTCATGCATTATTCATTCTAATAGCAATGATTTGACTTCACATTTAACCAAGATATTGGCACAATAAAAACGAATGTGTACAGGGCTGAGAATAAACCTTTATGAACAGTCACAGAACTGTTATGAACACATGCTTAGTTTTATTATATTCTATGAATATTTAATAATTCGTGCAACCAGCCACAATCCATGACGAGCAGACAGCAAAGTCACCCAAGGTGCTGCTACCAATATAAAAAAACCCTGAACTATTGCGCTTTGATATATTTTGATGTATATTCTGACTGTTCAAAGTAACGCCTTCAAGTTTGAACGAAGCAGCAGTGCATGATCCATAGTTTGTGCGTGCAATTGTCTAATGCTGCCACTTAAGAGCGACTCACAGACTACGAGCTGTAATACAAACAAATAGTAAAAGGCGACTTCAGCCATGTGCGCCTGGAGCAAATGTTTTACAGTGAAACACGCCGCTGGCACCTTCCCAAGCTACTAGGTATAGTGTGTTGAACTGAGGCAGGACAATAGACAGATGGTGCTACAAGAATGGCGCTGGAGGCGGTGAGCACTACAAAAATAACATTGTGTTCACTGTGGGATTCCAGGGATGAAAAAACAAACACCAATAATATGTAGTTCCCCCTAGGCCTGGGCTATTCAACTGGCGGCCCGCGGGCCAAAGCCGCGGCCCTAGGGGATGAATAAAGTATGGGTACAGTGTGGCTGTAGCCCAGTTGGTAGAGCGGCTGTTCTGACGACCGGAGGGTTGAAGGCAAAAGTTAGTTGTTCGAATACCGTCTCCGAATCTACATGTCCAAGTGTCATGTAGTGCTTTGCATGGCAGCAGACGGCAGTGGAGTGTGAATGTGAATCGGCTTTGAGTACTAAAAGCGCTATATAAATCCAACATATTATTATTCTTTTTATTATTTCGAATTCTTCTATTATTATTATTTCTATTTGTCCAAATTATGATTAAGAGGCTGGCTGGCTACCAAGGAGCTCAAAGCTGGGCGCCAGTTGGCAGAGCAGTACGTGGAAGGCTTGAAACGCACCTTTGTGTGGACACAACAGCGGGGCAGGATCGAGGGGCACCGAGTGGGGGAGGGTTGGGGTCGCGTGTGAATGCGAGTGCGAGATCACAGGGCGGCGTGGGAGGGAGCCCTGAGAGACGCGCGTGCAGCACGGCATGCAACGGGTCCCGGCAACATTTTGCGGCAGGGTGAAAAGTGAGGCGGCTTGTGACCGCTCTACACGCGCGGCGCCTTGAGGTAGGCCTCGGTGGCTTGAGATGTGACTGAACACACCACATCAATGAACAGCACAGCGGCAGCAGCACATATTTGACCTACTTACCTTTACCACTACAGGGCTACACTAAATCATGCCCATGTGCCAAATTCAACAAGTTGCGTTAACAGATCAGGTAAAACGTAATTTGATTCAAATAAACTCCAGATGAATGTGTATGCACAGGAGCAAGCAGAAAGGTTTGGACACAAAAAACACACAATTTAAATGTATCTTATGACGATATGGCCGCAACGGCATTTGCACTTCAAGTCAAAGATGACTGCGCAAAATTGCAATTATAGATTTTGGGAAGAAGCTGGAGTGTTAGAGAAGCTCGAGCCAAGATGGGTAGGAAGTTGTGCACCCCAGATGGTGTGTCGTACATAGTGGGGAGCGTTAAGCAGAGAATCTGAAAAGCCGTCAAGGTTTTAGAAATATATTACACTTTAGCCAGTCTAAAATACTTTTTGTAATAGAAGAGTTTACGTGCGAAACACTGGGGGGATTCATTTTGTCCCACGCTTCTGCAGGTCACTTCCGGTGCTTATATGTATGTATATAAAGTATGGTAGAAGGCCGCGATACGTGGACACAAAAACACACAAAACGCACACTAATTCAAAATCTGACCACTAGAGGTCGCTCTGTGACCAGTTAGACATCACTCTCCTTGCTTCGTTAACTTTTTTGTATAAATATTGATGAAATACAGTCAAAATCCTACTTGAAGATACTCACCCAGTGGTCACATGTTCTGGACCAATAGGCTGTCTGCTTCTATTAGTTCTTCCAAAAGGAATGAGACAATGGAACGGGTTGAACTGATTATTAAATCATGCGTTTGTGGGTCACAGATCTGCACAATAACATTTGGGTGAGGAATAGCACACCGCAAGTTACCACCACAATTTTTAAATAACCCTGTCGGTGTGTGCTCCCACCGAATAGACATGTTGGAAACATGGCCAAATACACGGCAAGTAAATAAGACCAGAAGTGAAGTTCAGAGACCGGAAGTACCCCCCAAACTCGTCTAGAGTAGAGAGGAAACAGCGTAAAAGGAGTAAAAGCGAGGCAAGATGTTTTGGACATTGGACAAACAGTTGAGTGGGAGTTAAGAATCCTACAGCAGCCACCAGAAGTCATGAAATAGTTTTCCACACCTTTTTTTCCATTTAAAAGAATACCTACCGATTCCTGCTTGCCCCACAATCCATGTCATACGGATGAACAGCATCACACCCCAGATGTTGAGCATGCAGCGCACCTACACACACACATTACACAGATGTTAACAATGTTGTCGCAGACATTTTTTTGTCCAGTTCAACCTTGTTGACCAATGACTTTTGCCATCACACACTGCCATCTGTTGATCAGTCTGAGTTGTGTTTGATGTTTAATTAACGACGTTCTTGTACCGCTTGGTGAGACTGGATTTCAACGGCAACCCCTAAGGGGGGCGTCCCGGTGTCCAGTAGCTGTCAAGTATAGGGCCAACTTGAAAAGTATCAATCAGGCTGTAGAACGTGACGTCACGGCTGGGCGAATTTAACATTTTTTGTTTTTAATTTATATTTTACACATTTTAACAGTTATTTCTCTCTCGAACCGTGTCTTTGACCGCTCTGGGCACGCAGTGGGAGCGTAAACATACAGTGCGCTGGAGCCGTAATTCTGTCACTAGTGCTACAACCCTATTAGTTTGACCATATGATCAGATATACCACACGTTGTTTTCACTATCTATTTTACTGCATTTGGGTCCAAGAGGACAGGAATTCCATCTGTACCGTCTGCTAGAGTACACTCGATGATTGATAATAAAATAAAGTTAACTTTGACGTGCCAGATTACATCAAGGGAAAAGTAGCCCATAACCAATTATTGGAACCAACATGAATCTCTGGAGAGTGCTTCCAATACATGTGTGAATCTGGATTGCAAGCATGCTTGGAATGGCTCGCCTGTGCCAGGGCTACCATTAGTAATAGAGATCCTTATAAAGCCTGGTAGCCTTCTTTGACCCAAGTAGATGGAGAGCATGGAGTTTCATCTAGTTTTAATTTTTATTTTAGCACAGACAAATGAAATCTTTGCATTTGCAGACGTGTCGACTGCACAGACAAATGACAATTTATTGCCTAAACTATGATATACATCTTCCATATTTATGACATAGGTGATGGCAATACTCACTGTGAAACATGCAAAGATGGGTAACAACAGACCACACAGGGATCACATTACTGGTAAGGGCATTAGTGGCAACCTGTAAGTGTGCTTGCAGCAGATCAAGTTCCTAAACCTGGATATGATCAGCTAGTGATAGATGCATAAAATGAGCCTCAACTTCTAATTACAGACTGAAATCACCCATAATTGTCGATATTGAAATCAAACTAAAATGTAATCAAACTAGGGCTGCAACTAACAATTATTTTAATAATCGATTATTTGCCGATTATTTAAGCGATTAGTCGATTAATCGGTTGGACTTTTTTCTTTTAGAAAATCCCCAAAATGTCAACGCTGACCAACAATTGCAAGGGATTAATATTATTAACTTCAAATCTAGTCAAATTTGGTTCTTAACCAACACATGTACAAGTTACTTTCTCTGAGAAACTTATTACAATTTATACAGCAATATTCAGATTTATTTTTATTATATTTGATGTTTTTCTTCTTTTTCCCCATTATGACCATTTAATATTTAATATCTTCAAATATGATGTATTAATATCAAATTTGCCTGGACCAATTGGGGTAATGTCAGGCGAAAGGACAATGATTACATTTCTTTGCGATATTATTACATTCTTTGCCGATTTATTTCTATAATCGTTTAGCCATTGATTAATCGACTAATCGCTGAAGCCCAACTTAACAGTGTTCCGTATCCAAGGGAATGGGCGGGGCCACGACACTGGGAATGGAGACCGTCATTGGGAACAACATATTAAACATCGCTGCCGATTAATCAATTATCAAATTAGTTGCAGATTATTTCAATAATTGATTAATCGGTTGCAGCTCTGAATTAAACATTTAAGCATTTTTTAAAATATACGTTTCAGATTAAGTTACTTATTACAATTTCTAATGGGGAACCTTTTAAAATGTTCAGGTTGTTCAGCCAGTTGTGTTTTTTTTTTTTTACAATAGAGATACAGGCATACAAATGTAAAACGTGGTTTTACTCTACGCATGTACAGGTTTACACACTGCCTAGACTTGACCAGATCATGTGACAGGTGTTAGGTGGGGGGTGTGGGTCATGTGACAGTGAGGGAGGTGGTACGGCAGAGGGTATTCAAAGAGCTGCCATCTACACAATGTAGTAGCCACTGTCTAAATGACTGACCACGCCAAAGCAACAAAACGTCAACCTGGCAGCTGGCTAGGGGAGGGACGATTAAATGTGTGTGCGCACACACACGCGCAGACAGTGCATGACAGTAGGTGCAGCAGATAAATAGGCTGAAGCCATTCAACTTAAATGAACGTTAACTGCGCCGAGCAGGTTATGTTTCCGGTCGCGTTGGTTTGTCAGCAGGATAAATGAAAAAGTTGTGCACGGATTTGAATGAAAATTTCTACAGTTGTTGGAAAGGACATGGAGATTCAATTTTGGTGCATTTCTTTTGGCTCCCAAAAGAAACATAACATAATAGCATCTAGTTTGACGACTGTATGAGCTTACGAACTGCAGCAACACGTTGCAGTTGCCTCCACTCTGCTGCGTGGTACTAACACAGCTCAGATAGTGTAGTGCAGCAGTGTAGCACTGCGGTCTGCCAAGCTGGAGACACGGTTTGCACCCCACCTCCGGCAGATCGTGAAAATATTTATTTTTATGACTAATCCTGCATATCACCAAGCGCGAACAAACGAAACAAGTGATTACATTTTGGTGCATTTCCGTAGCATATAAGTAACATAATAGCGTCTAGATTTTTGGCATCAGTGACCCCGTGGCCTTGGCACAGCTTTGCGCTATCTGAGTGCATCTAGTTAAATATAAAACTTATGTTAGCGAGCCATCCATCTTTTTTTATTATTTTCTACTGACCAGTTCACTCGACAGTCGACGCCTCACTGAACAACAACAAAGCATATCAACTATTTCAGCGTTGACACTGAAAATAATTGCATTGATGTTTGAAGGCGTTATCCGCAGTTGATATCTGAACACAACTACTTCTAGTAACGAAGAACATCCATTCTCTACTTCCTACGGGGAAATTGAGATTTAAACGTTCTACATTCCAAAAAAAACGTCTTTGTCAGTAAAGTATTTTCTGTAGGAAGTCTGCGGCGCTGAAAGACTTAAACAATTTGTACGCGTTAATTGACATTTGGCCTTTTGGTCGGGACGTTGAGGTTAAACACTGTTCTGTTCTCTACACTTCTGTACTGCAACAAGTGACAGTGAGAGGAAGTACGATGTCGTATGTCTAAATAGAAGCTGCCGAGATACGACGCAGGCCCCGCCACCAGAAAAGTCTTCTCCATGTGACAGCACTCGCACCCAAACGCTAGCATCATCCCGGGCAAAGTTGATTTCTCATACACATGAAAAACACCGCGCTGAAAAGCCATTCACACGCATCTGTGGCATGTCCCGCTAGGACGTGACAAACGCACGACACAATGATGTGCCAGTGATAATTGCAACGGTAACTTTTGATGTACCCAAGACATTCATATTTGGAACTCGAGTTTCATATTAGTCAGAATGTTAACATTACATGTCAAAACATAATTTAGTTAACGTCGCTTTAATCAAAATCGGGAAATCCAAGTCTTTTTTCCTCTTTCCCTAAATCATCTTCATGATTTATGAAACCTCTGAACAGTTTACGATTAGCTCAGGGCCATTTTGAAAAGGCATCGGTGAAGTGCTTTAATGACATGTAATTCCCAGCTATAGGAATTTGGATTGATGAACTACCAGCAATTTGGGTCAACTACAGCTCTAGGTTCTCAATCTCTGAAAATCGGCCTATGCTCCCGGTCGAGAACAACTGGATGAATTGAACAAAGTTTGCACCATTAAAAATATCAGATTAAATCAAGGCCAATTTGTGAGGAAACTCACTGCAGAAAAGAGGAAACGATGACTGAATAGAAAATATGAGCTTGGATATATAAAAAAACATGAAACTTGTATTTTACTTTCAAGTCCCTGCCAATTCAGGCCGGCGAGCAGCGATAACATCAACTACGGAGGCCAACTCCCTCAGAAGAGAAACGGACACTACCTTTTGTTGCCTCCCATTCTCTCATGTTCTGTCTTTCAACTTGCCTGAGCACTGACTCCCTTCTCCACCTCCTCCTCGTCCATCCTTCACCATTCTTTCACTTCTTCTACTTGGTCTTCCTGTTCTGCATTTCCCCTCACATCTCAGACATTATTGTCAACAATATGAATGTTGCGGTTAGAGCATATTTCCTCACTCTCATCATTACAAAAAAAAAAAAAAAGACCATACAGTGGTTCCAATCTTTCGGCCTCCAATTTTAAGTGAACTTAAATTTTGGAGGAACAATCGACTATGGAAATAACAGTTGATGTCAATACTAGCTGGAACTCTTGTTAAGGAATGAATGAATTTCAGAAGACACTCACCAACACACCCTTGATCCAACCAAACTTCACTACGCCCTTGGACTCGGCGGCTTCTTTGGCGGCCGCTTCCTCGGCCGGAGTGAGTTCCTCTCCGTTGGCATAGCCATCTTCAAACGGCTCCTGTAGGACAATTGAAAGGAGAGGGGACAGGTATATTGTAAGTTGCTATATGTATGCATAGATATAAATAAGCATTGAAGAACTCCCGCCAAATAAATCCACATTCAATATTATTTTGGAACTGCCAGAATAAGTATCTATAAAACAACCACAACTATGCGGATGGTGGACTGTGTCCCCTAGCCACAGTAAATTCCCATCTAATCAGATAGATATGCATTTAGCACCTAAATAGAAAGTATGTTTTCCACTATAGTTTGAGAGGATACGGGTCGTTTCATCACAAAGTTATTTAGTCACTGCAACATTACGGGTTAACCCCAAGCCCACACCTAACCTGACGCTAAACCTAACCCCTACACTAACCCCTTCCCAGAACCCCGAATCCTGACTTTTGTGACGGAACTGCTCCCGTTCTAGATGATGGACCCCAAATTATTAATCGTTTAGTCATGCATTTCAATAATAAACATGATGTGAGCGTTGTCGGAGTGACAATAAACCTGCCTCCCACCCACCTAAATCCTGAGCTTGGGAAGAGGACCAAAAACGTCATATTTATGCACCACCAGCGATCCCTTCCACACATGCATCATGCATCCCAAACAAACTGTTGAAGCCAACCTAGGTCACTCCCCCATTGCCATGGACAACAAAGATCAGACAAAAAAAGGTGATTGGAATTCAGGACCTCTAGTCTTTACGGGATTTTAGGGGTGGGAGTGAGAAGAGGGTTTATGTGACCCAGGAAAGTTTGGTTAGGAGGACCAAAAACATTTATGCACCACTAGCGATCCCTTCCACTGATGCATCCCAAACAAACTGTTGAAGCCAACCTAGGTCACTCCCCATTGTCATGCACAACAAAGATCAGACAAAAAAAAAGGTGATTGGAATTCAGGACATCTAGTCTTTACGGGATTTGAGGGAGGGGCGGAGCTAGGGGTGAGAGCGAGAAGAGGGTTTATCTGAGCCAAGAAAGTTTGGCATTGGTCATTTATGCACCATCAGCGATCCCTTCCACACATGCATGATGCATTCCAAACAAACTGTTGAAGGTAATCTAGGTCACTCCCCCATTGCCATGGACAACAAAGATCAGACAAAAAAAGTGATTGGAATTCAGGACCTCTAGTCTTTATGGGATTTGAGGGGGGGAAAAAGGCTAGGGGTGAGAGCGAGAAGAGAGTCCATAAATAGAAAGCTTCCTGCCTTGTGTCACTAGTGAAGGTTAAACACAGGAAGTTCCCGGCAGCAGACACAATGCCATGACGTGGGCGAGCCTTGCTGCCGCTGCACAGATCCTCTCTCCGGGCAACTCCATCTTAACCAGCCATTGTTAAAAAGGTACGGTGTGGCACACTATAACACACTGTGCCACAATTCACAGGAAGGAGACGTACTCCCAGCGAGCCTGGGATTTTAAGAGACAGCTTTATTAGTGGAGTCACTAGTTTCAATAGAAACCAAATAAAAACTAGAAAGCACTAGGAGAGCGCAGACCTCCAACATCGCATGAAAGTGTACACACACGAATTGTTAATTCTCTGTTCTGATATGCTCAAGAGCAGCTAAAAGTTAAAACAAAATTAAATGTGGTAAGGATATGCAATTAAAGTACAATCAAGGGCTGGATATCATGAAAATGCATTGGGTATACATAACAGCAACAAAAAGGAAAACACTAAAAGATAAAATAATGCTGTATCCTGTACGATACCAGGATGCGAGGTATAAGGAATTAATTGTTTATTAATTAAAAAAAACATTGTGTTGATGGCTACCGTTAGAATAAGGTTTTTGTAATTTTCAGGATTGGGTATCAACTTTGCCCGTTGTGCTTTCATGTTTCTTCAATGTGGGAGATGCCACATTAACAAGCAAAGGACATCATCATAAAATTGATGATCAACTGATAAAGTGAATGATAATCAAATGATGCGTTAACCGAATTTTGACCCCCTGAGGCAGATGCTATTCTGGGATCGTCGCTATAGACTGGTAATGCAAGAAGAGCACGAAGAGACACTTGTGCAGAGTGTGCAGGGTAGGACATCACACCCAGATGGATGAGTGCGTGTGTGTGAGAGCCACTGCAGCAATGTAGAAAGAAATGATATGCAGCAAATACACACGGCAGTGCATCATCATACAAGGACCAAACAAGGTCACACACAGCCATATTAGGACTAGAGACGTTTTATGATTTACCTTAAAATTAAAAACATATTTCCTCAAAAAAAAATCATGTGATCATCTAACAAAAGAGAAATGAGGGTCGTTGTTGGTTCATAAACATTTGCAGAAAATGATAAGTGAAAAGACAGGTGAGGGCAATTAATATTAGTCAATAAAGTTAGTCTATAATGTCTATAAAAGTCGAATTCAGATGTAGAATGCGTTAGACAATTTCAGAACAGAGCAGTGTATGTAGTACACAGACACTGTACTTGTGGTGATGCATGTGAACATGATAGGGGCTTCAGAAAAGCTCTAAAATAAAGAAACATGGCGTGGTACTTGATTCAACTGAACATACTTTGTTTTGCTTGCCTTGGCGTCGACTCATCACCTGACACGGAAAACGAATAGTCTCCCTGCTTCTGTCTGGATGTTACTGTACATTTTCAGCATGGTACCATTGATTGGGAAAGTGGTAACCATGTGTGGAATGGTTGGTGTGTCACTAAAAGTGCAAAAAATACCTGTGGAAAAAATTTAAAAAAGACGGTGTGGAGGCAGGGGAGGGGGGGGGATATGCGTCAGACGACTCGCACAAGAGGGTTGTCAGTATCCTCTGTAGATGTCTATGTCAAAAGTAATTGATAACGCTTAAGCTTGCCAAGCTTTCAATCTGAATACTCCAGAGTGGGTGAGCCATGCAAAGCAAACCACGTTCCCTGGGTCGCCATGGGTCCTATGAAGAAAAGGCTATCTGTAGAAAGTGTAGAAATAATTACCTCTCAGTTTTAAAAAGAAAATATATACATATGTGTTCATTTGAAAAAGGCACCTCTGGATGGAGGCCATCTTCAGGAGAAATTCACACTCAGGATTTGACGAAAAGGAGTTTCTCTAGGGATATGTTCGATATGATTATCTCATAATAAACATTTGCCACGCTAATGACGAAATGAAACTCCACAATCCACAGTAGAAATGGAACATTGCGCTTTTAGTTCATAAGCACAGCAAGTGCCCGGAAACGGGAAGGTCAAGTACAGTCAATAAAACCCTCCAACCAGGACATCATTGATCATGTGTTCATTCACCCCAGCAGACACTGTTTGGAACTCAGCGGCGGCAACAGCAGCAGCCGGCTAGCACC
>OMKY01050707.1:0-16649 GCA_900302395.1 Bregmaceros cantori | reverse complement strand
TAAATAATACATATATATAATGTTCCATGTTTCGCATTTGAAAAAGGCACCTTTTTTTTGGCAGAAAAAGAGTTTCTCTAGGGATATGTTCGATATGATTATCTCATAATAAAAATGACCAAATGAAACTCCACAATCCACAGTAGAAATGGAACATTGCGCTTTTAGTTCATAAGCACAGCAAGTGCCCGGAAACGGGAAGGTCAAGTACAGTCAATAAAACCCTCCAACCAGGACATCATTGATCATGTGTTCATTCACCCCAGCAGACACTGTTTGGAACTCAGCGGCGGCAACAGCAGCAGCCGGCTAGCACCGCAAGCTAGCACGTTCTAATTTTAGCGCTCCTCTTCCAATACCCCAGGGTGCACTGTGTTTGTCCAACAGATGCTCAGGCACAGAGGCCGGAGAGCTTGGCAAGAAGACCCGACGAGGAGAGAGACACAGAGCAGGAGCTCGCGACGCTGGGGAGAGGGGGAGGGCTCTAAAAACATGACTCATCGGTGACGGTGTGCACTGTGCAGAGTATCTTTAGATGATTGGATCAGATCCAGTCATTAGCCCCGACCCCAGGGATGGGGCGGGGAGGGTGTTCAGTCATCCTATAGTACTACATACTAACAGTGTATAGCCAAAAGGATGACACCGTAATCGTCTGGGTACAAATTCGATCAAATATCCAACAAGAGCTTCGTTGAATAATTATGGACAAGATTGTGATGTTAGGGCTTCAAATATTGCTGCTACCACTTCCTCCTTTTGGGAGGAATAACCCATGCACCGCCCGTACCGGTCAGGTGCACCGATCCGATCCTTTAGGATCGGCCGCCGCAAATCAGTTTTAAGGTCCCGGCTACCGCCAGACGCTCACGTCGCACAAAGCGGGGATCCGGACACACCAACATAAGCGGTACAGGCGTAAGGAGGCAGGGTGGGGGTGTGCGCGTTTACGCCAACGGACTAGTGGTCACATCCCACAAATAATGAACTCCACGCATTAGTGAGGTAGTCACGTGTTCACTCGAACCCTATTGATTAGCATCAATTTTTGTTTGTGTCACATTTAGACTATGATAATGTAAATAGTAAAAGTCAAATGACTTTTACAGTCCCTAGAGCTCAAAAAGAGAACGAATAGAGAATGTTTTCTTCGGTTAGCCAGTCATGACACGTTTAAAATGTTTATACCCCATACAGTAGAGCAAACAAACAGTAACCATGAAGAGATCAACCATGATTAGTACAATTGAAAAACAACACTTCACTAGGATGCCATGTTTATGAACATGAAAAATGTTGGTACTTTATTTCGTCACACATACATTCATGTACAGTGAAATTCATCTTCCGCATTCCCTGAGGAGCGGTGGGCAGCCGTGGTGCAGTGACGGAGGGCCAACTCCAGATTCTGAGCCAGTGCCTTGGCCAGAGGCACTGACTGGAGCAGGTTAACTCGAACATGTTTTTTTGGTGGTGGGGGAAACTGGAGTGCCCGGAGCAAACCCACGCAGACACGGGGAGAACATGTAAACTCCACACAGAAAGGACCTGCCCATGTTGGGATTCGAGCCCAGGACCTTCTAGCTATGAGGCAGCAATGCGCCACGGTGCTGCTTAAGTAACATCGATCACTATTTAATTCCCTTTATAACATTATCGGTACATAGCAACTCACTAACAAAAAGTAGCAAAGTGCCGTTTTAAAAAATAAAATTAAAGTAGCCGATAATTACCCCTGGGGCACACAATTGCTTGAGTATTCGCGGGTTACCCCCGAGGCAAGCAAAACTCATGGAAACCTTTTGTGGTGTGGATGTTTACAAGTGAAGCCTTGCCATTACGGTAACTCTTGAGAGCTGCCTTCTAAAAAAGCTGCATGTTGGTTTGCTCATACTTACATTAGTTTATAACAATGGCTCAGGAGAACAAATGACCTCTCAGTTAAAAAAAAAAAAAATCTATGTTTCACTTTTAAGAGGTGAAGGATCTTCAGATATATTCTCATGCAAGACTTGGAAAATGTGTCGCACCATCGTGAACGACTTACTAGTCCGGTGTGGAACTTGCACTGGCAGCCTTAGTACGAACGCGGGGGTCTAATAACTTGAGACATCTGATATATAGCCAGCAAAGTACCTAAATGGTACCACACCATATTATCTAGCAGTGACAAGAAAGTCTAACATTTGAAGATTAATCTAAATTCATAAAATGAATGATTAATTGAATAATACATTAATCAAAATTGTACATCCCTTCTTTAAAGTGTTGAATACAGAAGCAGCTAACCTGCATGTTAAAAATGGACCCTTAGCAAAAATGTCCCTTTTTACCCTTGGTAAGATCCCAAATAAAAGCTGCACTAAAAAGCTGCACTAAAGACATCAGCGCCAGCTTTTGGACATTGTGCTGCGCCCGTTTTCAAGTAACATCACTATCCAACAATCCATAGACTTCCATATCATATAAATTCAAATATAGACAATGACAGCTAATGTTCCCAAACAATGAAAGCCATCCTAAACAGGAGGTCAACTCTACATCAGATGAGGTCACTGATGATGCAGGCATGAGTCATTTCAGTGAAAAATGCTTGCCAAGGCCCATGGCTTTTATACTGCTTAATCTACAGTGATGACGTACCATTCCTTACATGTTGCTATGAGTCAGGCATCCTCTTTTCCCACCAAGAGGGAGCTGGAACTCCAAGTGGGAAGATTTGTCTGACAGACATAGGAAACTTGGAAAATAGTGGGGTGTGTTGATGTGTGAAGTTTCTTAGGTCAATCGCTGGTTTAGCATTAATCAAATCCAATAATGACTAGAAGCACTCAGAGAGTGCAAACCTGCGCCAATGCCATGGAGTCACTAATGGCAAAACATCTAGATGCCATTATGTTATATTATGTTACTTATAAGCTACAGAAATGCACCAAAATGTAATCACTTGTCAACAGTGGTACGAGAGCACGCTCTTGGTGGTAGTGAGATTATATTCATCAAAATACATATTTCGCGAACAGGGGTCTCCAGGTTGGCAGATCGCAGGGCTAACCGCTATACTGAGTGTTAGTAACACGCAGTAGAGTGGAGGCAACTGCTGCATGTTGCTGCAGTTTGTAAGCTCACAACACTATTCAAACTGGATGCTATTATGTTACTTATAGACTACAGAAATTCACCAAAATTTCTTGTTACATGTGTAATTTCCAACAACTACAAAATTTCATCCAGATCTGTGCACAACTTTCACTTATCCTGCTGACAGACAAACCAACACAACCGAGAACTCAACCTGCCCGGTGCAGCTGGTGCAGGTAATAACACACACACACTTTTATTTTATTATTTATGCATTCATTTATATAATTATATATATTTTTTATTACAGTACTATTCTTTTTTATTGAACTAGATTCATGCTATAACATGTATATATCATATCAATGATAGCTGCAGCAGCTCTAATATGACACAGTTTAGCCATGAGCCAGATGGACCATCTGTCCCACCAATAAAGCCCGCAGACAGCAGGAAATCAGATACTCGCATCAAGGTCAATATTTGTTTCTCCGCAGTAAGGAGAAGAGGGAAAAAAAACATTCCACACTTTAAAGGCATGCAGCGGCACATGTTTCGGGAAATGACAGCAGCAGTCATGCCACTACCATGCATAATTCCACATTCTTTGTTTCTTTAATTCAGAGGGATGTACGGCAACATGTGCTCTGAGGCCCAACACATAACGGGATCATTTCACACCATATTATGAATTATTTATTAGAATAGAATTATTTGAACTGTACTGGTAAATGCATCAAAAAGCGCCTTGAGGCGGGTGCGGTGGCAGAGTTGCTATAGAGCGCGTCCCCCAGACCACAGGTAGAGCAGCACGGCGGGTTCTATTCCTCCCCACGGACTTTTCTGCAATGTCTCCATGACTCTTCATCCCAGTTTCTGATTTAATCCTGTCACTATCGCTCTCGATAAAAGAAATAAAAAGCGGTGCTTGCGCCCAAAAAAAGCCCCTTGATTGACATCCCTTATTGGGAGCGGTTTGTGCTGATTACATCCAAGCAGACTGACTGGATGCCTTCCTGTGCCCTACGTGGGTCCAGTTTGGCTTGCCGCGGTGCAGGCGAGGCACTGATTAGCTTCGAAAACGGACCACTTGGCCACTGGGAGGCAAAAAGACCACGTGGGGCATACACTACCTCAGGCAAAAGCATGTTCTAGTTGGGGACACGTGGTGAAAAGTAGTACTTGCGCTATATGCACTTGAAACAAGGCATCTGCTTTGTCCAATGTGACTTGCAATGTCCATATCAAAACAAACACAGATGCACAATATGGATTACCATTATACAATATATAATTAACGTTTGTTGTTTTGTATTTTCACTTCCTCCATGTTAAAGGGTGTTGTTTTGTATTTTCACTTCCTCCATGTTAAAGGGTGAAATGCAAGGCAAATAGCAATGCCTAAAAATAATTGTTTAGTGACAAAAAGAACAAACATTTAAACCACTATGTGTTTAATGTATCCCGCCCTATTAACAGGAAAACACAGATCAAAAGACATTTCGTAATTGTAAGGGAAACCAGATTCCCGCTGTGCAGTCTCAACACTGCTCACTCTATTCCAACACTTCCATCCATTCAATTTCACCAGTTGACTGATCTGGTTCTCCCCCAGATCACAAAAGCCCTCGTGCCATTAAGATAATGACATCTGGGAATACGAACCCTAGCCCCATACCCCACCCTAACCTGCTACGGTGTCCAGCCAACAAGCCCATCGTCGCTTCCATCAGACATTTGAAAACCAAAAAAAGGAGACACATTCTTAATTCTATTTGTTCTACAATACCCACATGTGCGATTTGTGCACGATGCTCAAATGAAGAGTAATATCTTCCTTCTGCCTATAATATCCAAATATGTGTTATATTATTCTAATTTATTTGTATTTATTTTTTTAGTATACGTTTTGTCCTATTATAGATTAAGTTATTGTTGTGGTAGTTGTATGCCTAGATAAGTGTTTAGCTCAGTTTAGGTTACTGGAGAGAAAGAAAACGGATTACAGTCCGATGCAACTTATTTTAACGCACCCGCAAAGTAATCACTCACTAAATTTGGAGAGGGATACAATCACAAAATAAAAAAATAAAATAATAGAAGAAACTCTCAGCATGACGGGCTATGCCGTGGGGAGGTCCAAACATGATTTTTTAATTTGATGCAGTAGCAGTGTAGCAGGCAGGGTATGACTCACTGGAAGGAACAGCCAGCACAACAGACAACTATGCAGCCTTGTAACGGCTCCAGCCTTGGATTGTCAACAGAATGAGTCAACTTGCCAACTGGGACTAAATTGCTTCTCTAAATTCACCAAGTACATGTTGAGATGCTCAATTAAGAGTGGGTTGGGTGACATTTATTCCACACAGGCAACGAGTATTAAAAGTCAAAACCAGAAGTATGATAAACATGATAGAAGCAACAATGAAACCCAGAAATATTGGAAAGCCGGGGTCCGCGTTGGCCGAGTGGTTATGGACACCGCACCTAACGCAACCCCATTCATGTTAGTGCCGCCATGTCTACCGCCGTGTCCGCAGTGCCGCGAGTTCGACTACGCTCGTCGACTTGTCTGCAATGTCTACCCCCGATCTCTACAACCCAGTTTCCTACTAATTCTATCCAATAAAGATAGAAAAACGGCGCTGACGCCGGAAAAAAACAACTGTAAAAAAATATATTGGAAAGCCATGCTTTCAGTAGGATTCAATAGTTTGTCAATGAAGCCGAATTGTGCCAGTGCTTCCCAGAGTGTTGGCATCATAGACTGTATTTAAAGATATATAAATATAAATATATGTATATACAGTCTAAGGTTGGCATACAAGATTTTGTGCAAGTGTTATGATACAAAGGCCAAGTTAAAGCTAAGGAACTTTGAGGCAAATCTATCCACCCCATCAGAAGTTTGGAAAATTTGGCCATCTTGAATTCAGCAATCTTGTTTGTGTTGCAGTCTAAAATCTCAAATCAGCTCATGAACTTACCCTACAGCATCGACACACCGAATCTGGGACAAATCCATCCCTTCATGAGTTACTACGTTAACATGAAAGATGTTACGCGGCGGACGCACATGCGAAACAATTAACCCCCCTATAGCCTAAATGGCTTATTTTGATCTCTAGTCCCTTATGGAGGGCAGGTGATTTAAATCGTCTGTGCTGCCGTTGCTGCTACAACTGTTGTTTTTTAATAGATATATATTTTTACTTGATTTAGGATGAGGAGATCTACAGAGATATGTCGACTTGGAGACATGTTTACAAGCACACATTGCAGCACGTCCAAAACACACAATAACGGCTAGTATTTTGATGACAGACATGATTCACAGGGCACTAGGGCAGGCCATGCTGCAGGCATTCACAGCATCAAAAAGAGCATCATCTCACAGCAGTGAGATGTTCCCAGTGAAAGTTCTCACTTTCAGTCTCTCAACAGTCCACACTCAAACAAACACACACACGAGACTGAAATAATTACTTCAAAACACTGAAAATTAAAACAGAATCACATTTTGATCACAGAAGTGTCAAGTAAATGTCCCATTACCTCTAGAACATTCATAATTGCCGTTTACCTTATTAGAACACATTTTTGGTTTAATATCAAAATTGCTGCAAGCCAACACAAAGCAGATTAAAAATGCTACCTGTCCTGCCTTGTGCAAGAGAGGGCAAAATGATCAACATAGTCCATAGCATCAGGCCGTGTCCCTTTGCTTTAAAATAGTGGTCAAGCAGTCAACATGAACATTGCTACAGCATGCCCTGTACAAACACGACGCGAGAGAGTGAGATGGGTGGGTTTAAACTACAGCACATGAAAAAGAGGCTTAGGGCTCAGGTCACCCCTAAACAGTAGGACCATTGTGCACGGTCCACCGTCCTCTATAAAAGCAAAGTGAGTCAGGAAATGGCAACGTGGGCCAGTTAGCAGAGACTGCCAGCAGCACTACGTCGCTGCGAGCTGGTTGCGACATGACGTCCCCACTAAACAACACACCATTGATTTGAGAGGCGTGAGGCTCATGCCATCAATTGATTGGTTGGAAACTAGGACTGCAATGGGCGGTTAACAACGCCTCAGTTGGCAACGCCACCGCTTCCTAATCTGAATTAAAGTATTTTTGCGGATCGCCATTTTTCCAAAATCCAATGTTTTCCTTCGACAGAAAAATAATCAGCCTGACAAATAAACACAGTAAACCACAACAGCATGAGGAAAACATTTGCTGTTTTTTTCTGCATCTCCGGTTATTCATGTTGGTTTAAAATCAACCAGTTTCTCCTCTGCTGTGTTATGGTGCGAACTCAATCCAGAGCGGTTTTTGGGATGCTGTCTAGCTTGGCTGCTGCTGGACGACTTCCGGTAGAGGCATCTGAGAGTTCCAATATATACCAATAGAAGTGATTTAGTTTACTTTTCTGCGTGGTCTGCGCTCACCCACCTACTACATCAAGATGACTGCCGTCCCGTTATCAACGTTCTTACTAATAGTGTGGAGGCGTTGCAGCAATCCACGTGTCGGCAATGAGAGACGGCGACAATAAAGCAGGTTACACCTGTTCATTTACTGTCTATGGGCTGCGGTCGCTGTCTCAACACCAGCCACAATGAGTTATTGGTGTGAATTATCTTCACACCTTTTACATGTTTTGACATAACTCACCATACAATCAATGATGTTGTGAAGGGGAAAAACACTGTCGTAGTTACTGTCATAGTTATGGGACATGAGCACGGAAAAATATGCATAGAAACCGAACCAAATGTCCACGCATTGGTTGAACATGCGTTTGGGTCTGGAGTCCATCAAATAAAAAAATAAATAAAAAAACGGCTCTCTGCGAGACGAGATGCTTCACATGTTACACCTACTGTGCTGTGATTGGACGAGTTCGATTTTTTTTATAGAGGAAACTAATAATTATTCAAGGCAATGCTACCGTCAACAGAGTTAAGTGTTGGAGAGCAAAGCAATTCCGATCAGTCTCCTATGTTATTGTTTATGAAGTTGGGAGAAGCCGGTGTGCTCACGGTTAAGAAAAGCTTGACTAAAACATTATCAAAGTGTGCGCTTTGGAATAAAATGCATTCCATCATGGTTACTGCAAAACATCAAACACTGAAGCAACACAATAAGGCCATTTTTTCATGGGACATGCGTTATGAAAGCTTGTTATGAATAATATCTAATTGGAGAGAAGGGAACAAAGCGTCTTAATTACAATGACAACAGCCTTAGCTGCCAGGGGGCATGTTAGCATTCCCGTAGCTAAGCAGCTGAGAACGATTAACAGTGATGTAATAATTATAACTTTAATTAGTATAGATGTTGTTACATTCACACATCAAATTTAATGACATGTAACCATGTTTTGGCTCATTTAACTCTCAGCAGCACAGACTTCAATAGACAGAAAACACGTTCTTACTGCCAAAGCCGTTTAGACATTGTTAGAATGAAGAAGATTCTAAAAATCACAATTCTTCCTAGAAAGTAGAGAAGTAGAGATCCTCCTCTTCATATTACACGTTATTGTTTATCAGATATGGTGGACCTTCGAACATCAGTGCAAATCTTTCAGTGTTAAAATCAGGGCTTTGAACCGGTTCAAGGAACAAAAAGCGGGAACTTTTCGTATTTTCCAGGGAACAGAAACGAAACGTTATTATTTTTCATGTTCCGGAACAGGAACACTTATTTAAAAATAATGGTAACCGGTTAATACTGGGTTTATTTCGTTCCTCAAAGGAGTGCACTTGGGGATAACTTCAAAAATAAAAACAATAGAATTTATAGAATCTTCGATGCAGCAGTGAAATAGGAATAGTCGCGGGAAACGTTATAACTCTGTTTCTGTTCGGAACGAACCACTTCCAAAAAAATATTGGTTCAAAGCCCTGGTTAAAATCCTGTGCTGTATTGCGCTGTTGCCAAGGGGTTAACAATTTGTCAATCCCCCCCCCACCCCCAACCAAGTGATGGAGCATGCGAGAGATTGGTTGGCTATTAAAGGAAAAGAAAATTGTCTGAGATAATCACGTCAAACCCGATTACACTTCCATCTCAGCTAATCATTTCAAGCAATCTTGCGTGCGGCGCGTGACGCCAAAGAGCTGTGGCACATTAAACCATTTAGAGGAAGCAACAGTGACACAACCACAGAGGAGGACAACATGTTGTAATGTTATTATCGACTGCATTGGCGCAACACCCTCCAGCAGCGTGGCGAGCCTCAACAGACACAAAAACACAGACTGCGTGAGAACACGGGCAGGCAGCGTGTTATTACAAATACCTTGCTAGCAACAGGATATTACTGCCTGGATCAAGGTTCCATGTTTTGATTCTTAGCGGGAGCGGCGGCAGGAAAGCACATGACCAAAAGAATATGACGGCCCAAGCCGGGCGGTTGCATAGTGCACATTGTTCACATTTGTCGCCATATCGTTTCAGTAGAGACTTCAAAAGAGCTGGATATTAAAGGGTTAGTATTGCACTTTGGAAACCATGTTTGTATAATGTCAGGTGACTTGAACGGAAAGCTGCCGGGTAACCATTCTGTTTTGGAATCCAAGCCCAAATCAAAACTAGGAACTAAAGCAAAATAGGAAAAAAAACTTTTTTTCAACAAAAGTAACTGAAAGTAATCTTAGTTCACTTTTAGGATTTCACCAATCGATAAAATCAGTCTGGGGCAAATTATTTATTTATTTTTTTAAAAGACAAATATAAATATATTAGTCGACGACTAGTTGCCAATTATTGCAACGATTAAACGATTAAAATAATCATTAGTTGCAGCCCGGTTGGCAATTGTGTCAAGCAATGTGGCATGGTGCCAGGCCTGCGACATCACGACAAGGCAGCCGGGGGCAGGCGCTCAGCCAGGATGATGCAGTGGGCGCATCATCAGGTATGTGTCGTGACCTGGACTTACTCTTGCAAGGACGTTTTTCAGAGATTGTGTTGTACGCATATCAATTCATGGTAACGTGAGGCTGAACAACATGCTACGGTGGTACACACATGAGGAAATAAATTAAACTAAATTGTTAACCAGATAATATTTGGGCGAGAGGTCTCTGTCTAACGATTGAATCTACGATAGCAACAGGATCTGGCCTTGTACAGTCCTTTTCTGCCACTTAGTGACACACAAAGCAATGTTCTAAAAACCCAATGTTCTGAAAAGTTAAGGGTTAACCCCTAATCTAACCCCTTCCATAACCCCTACATGACATAACTTTTCTGAGCATAGGGATTTCGGAACATAGGGCATTCACCCTCAATCACACAATCATACACCAATGGCAGCAACGATCGATTGTGAGTAATTTGGGGTTCATCGTCCTGCCCAAGGACACTTTGGTATGGTGAGTGTCAGAGCGGAAGGTGTAATAAGTTAGTGGTCCAAATATCAGCTGCAACAAGTGAGCTACAGCCACCCCACAAGGCAAAACAAACTAACGCACATGTTTAACCCCCAATCGTTGTCGATTCAGTAGCTTGTTCATTTATTTCAGTGCTCAGTCTCATGTTGATAGAGGTGTAGGAGCAGATGCCACATACACAGCAGTTTGTGTTTTACTTTATGACTAGAATCAGTAGAATGTTAAAGAGTATGGGTGATGAACAGTGCGATAATAGGTTTTATAAACATACTAATATTATAAACACACACAATTTAAAATGTACTGCAATATTGGTTACACCAACAAAGAATCTATTCTGCTATATACACGCTACCTTGTAAAAAGAATCAATTTTGGTCAAGCCACGTTATGAGTTCTGCCTTTAATGACACGGGCAAACATTAGACCACGGGCAGTATGCGGCACCGTCAAGGGTATTAATTCAGCTCACCGAACCAGTCCACATCCATTGCAGTGGATGTGGATCCACTTTTCACCCTTTTTCTTGGAGCGCTAGTCCGGAGTTAGATGTGATGTCCTTTTCCCATTTTGGTTTAGCATAGTCATTTGATGCATTGCACTAGCAATGGGTCTTTCACATAACTTTCAATAAATGTAAACACTACAAAATTCAATTGGGTCATTTTTTTAATACTTCAATATTCTCATTATATCATCAATATGCAGGTTTCATAAATTACGTTGCGCGTCCAAATGCCACCTGCCCCTCAAGTCAAATTTTAAAACCCATTCCGGTTTGCCCACCCCTGCCTCCCTCTAGAATCACTAAAACAGCTGGTGGTCAAGTCATTGATGGGCAGATTATTGATAAATATTGGGGTTCTCTAGTTTCAACCCAACACTGATGCATTTCTAACACAGTGTCACATTATGGAAAAAAAAATTACACCATCACCGCAGCAGTCGAAGCCCTGCATGATACGGTGCCCAGCTGCTGCAGTCATTAAATCAAATTATAAATGCATTAAAGCCAATTATGGAAACCATTGGGGGAGACTGGATTAGCTCTTTTGTAAAAGGTCACACGGACACACACGCTGCAAATGAACACAACTCAATTCTGAACTAAAGCATGTTTTGGTGGCAAACAGTTTTACACTAATTGCTGCCCAGTAGAAATTATATTTTTAAAACGGGCTTTTGAGATTACGAAAGCCATTTTGGAAAATATCATGAAAAACTACTGATCAAACAGTGCAGGGATTTTAATATTTTGATTACTGTCGTTATTTTTCCTGTCAATCTGACGAAACACAGGAGCCCTCTCCCCCGGGTCCACCATCTCCAGGAACATGAAGTGGTCACCACACAATAAACACGGTACGGAAGAAGGCTTAAAAGAGGCTGTACTTCCTGCGGCAGCTTAAGAAATTTAGCCTGCCGAGGGGGCTCCCGATAACCTTCTAGACAGCCATTATCCTGTCTGTACACTGCTCCTCCATAGTCTGGTTCGGGTCTGCCACAACATTCGACAGACTACAACTGCAGAGGGTTGTCAGAACAGCGGAGAAAATCATCGGCGCCTCCTTCCCTCCTTGCAGGACCTTTTTCAGGACAGGGTGAGGAACCTTGCCAAAAACATCTTTTCTCCCTCCTCCCCTCGGGAAGGCACTACTGAGCCCTGTGCACCATGAACTATAGACTGAAAAACCCGCTCATTACAAAAGCCTACTTCCTTCATGTTATCATTCGTGCACTTCCATTTTTAGGTCAACTGCATTCACAGTCTATCGGGAAATTTACCATGCATCTAGAAGGAACGCCGCAGCTAGGCTGCGCTTCATCAATATTCAAACACACGTAGTACAGACCAGCAACAGCCGTCAGATTTGTCCAGTCAGGGTTTCTTTGGCGGCGTAATGCCGCACGCTACAGCACAACTCTAACCCGCTGAATACACCACGGTCTGCTGTGCTGTTCGGCTTGCTTGCGCAACACAGCAACCTCACCATACACAGACGCACACACACAAAGCTACTCAGACTCAGCCAATATTTTTTTATTGCTTAAATAATGTGCTGATCAATATTCTGTGTTCCATGAAGCACTGAGCTAATGAGCTGAAATGTTGCCTTCTGTCATCACTTTACACTGGCAGTCACTTCGTCAGCGTAGCTTACCGTCAACGAAAGCTCAATAGACCATGCTTCTGCTCTGATTTCTGCACATTGTGCGCGCAACAATTGATTGGAATAGTTGATTAACAAATAATTTAAGTAGTCAGTGAGTAATGTAATTTTATTTAGTTTATTTCGTCATAATACATTCGATGAAAATCATCAACAAATCATTTTTATTGTTGCTAAACATCTTTACGTAATACACATTTCATCGTAATGAATTTGAGAGGTTTTATCTGCAAATTAACGTTATGGGTCCGTACTGAGATCCAAATCAAAAAACGGTATCACCACAATCCTAATACTTTTTTTTTTTTAAGATTGTCGGCCACCGTGTGGCTCCACAGGTTTGTGAACAACAAAGTGGTGGCCACACAGCTGTAGACCAGATGGATAGAGGACAAAGCCACGACAGAAACAAGATTAGGAAGTTCCACGTCAAAAAAGGGAGGGATGCTGGTGTACAGTTACATGGAAAATGCCAGAGTTCCAAAAGCTACTTTGAAAACAAGCTTGCAGACAGACTGGCTTCCTACAAATTAAAGCTGGGGGTTGGATAGTAATCACTACATGCACCGACATCACAGTAAACGGATTATCAGTCGGACCCAAGCATGGTGATGTTCTGTAGGCCCATCATCTCAAAATATACCAAGTTGCTGAAACGTGGCTGGGTGTTATAATAGTCACATCAAATGTCAGTGATTAAATATTCTAATGAAAATATGGGAGCAGGTCGTTTCATCGAAAAAGTCCGGATTTTGGGAAGGGGTTAGGGTTAACCCGTAGAGAAGGCATATGTGATGTGTACTAAAACAAATACAAAAATGTGTATGTAATTTTCAACCCTACCAAAAAAATTGGATTATTTTAGTGACGATAATAGAAATGCAATTCATAACGCATGTTTCCGTAATTTAATTTTACAGAAAATGGTGCCCCTTTTCCCAGTCTAAAGAAACGTATTTAACCACTCTAACTCCAAGGAGGTGAGAATTTGAAATTGTAATGCAAGATTCACTGTCGTTTCAACAGCAGTATGTAGTATCCCCTGCCTACAGACCACCAGCTGACACAAGGCAGAAGAATTGGATAAAAACGTATGACAGGAATAAAGGCATGACGCAAATATTCTCTTCAGTCAATAGCCATACACAACCATTGCCAACTACTGTATAAACAGTAATCACGACTGCAGAATTTCCATTACGTGCATGCCCTGTTGGTCAATAGTTTGTGTAGTTCACTGGGGGCATTGATCTGTGTGTGGGTGTGTGTGTGCACGCACGTGCATTATAATCAAACCCAGCACAGTGGATTTTCCACTCCACTGTCGATCGTTGGCACTACCACCAACAGCAGGAAGGATTCTCTTTATGAAAACACGGAAGCAGCGGAAAGACCTCAGGTCATGGTGCCCTTGAAAGCTTCCCTCCCTGTACCAAGTGGTACACAGAGATGGCACGTCATGAAGTACAAATACTTAAGTACTGTACTTAAGTAGAATTTTCAAGTATCTGTACTATTGGAAGTCATTTCTGAGAGTACTTTCTACTTCTACTCAGACAAAAATATCAGTACTTCTACTCCTTACTTTTCCCAAAACAGCCGTGTTACCTTTTTCTGCAACGACATGGTAGGGCTACACGTATAGCCCTATAGCCACGTATAATTTAGGTTTTGTACTTTATATGTTCAAAAATACATTTTAGAGCTTGTACTTTTTACTTTCAAAAATAATTTGAGCACATTTCTCTGCCTGTACTTTTTAACCTTACTTGAGTAGATATTTGGATCAGAACATTGTAGTCTTACTTAGTCGAGTTGTTGTTTTTTTTTTACAAATTTATTTTACTCAAGTAAGAAATCCCAGTACTTTTGCCATCGGACAACGATTAGTGTTCAAGCGGTCAATCTATAAATCGCCTTACTTTTCGCAGACCCTAGAATATCGGCCAGTGGATTAAATGTTTGTAAAATGTATTGGTGATGAAACGCAAAAGAGCCATGTGTTGCTTTCACAATGTCACGCAGGTTGTCATCAGACACAATGAGATCCCTTCAGTTACTGGTTTTTTAATTAAATATCAGCTTTGGGGTCTTTCAGCGGGGATTTTTTTGTGTCTCCCGCTTACGTGAGCGGCAGCACACACAGCTGACAGCAATTAGGGGAGACCTTGACGTGCCCTCTCTACACAGTGAACTCTTGTTGGAGGTTGTCGACGAGAAACAAAATGCAGCGAACTGCAGAGAGAAACGATGGCGTCGACAAAGTCCTGAGTCAGCATTATGGGTTCTCAATGACAGCATAGGGGGGTGGCGTAGGGTGTGGGGGGCCGAGACAGCTCTGAGCCATGTTGGATATTACCTTTCGAGCAAACATGGAACCAATTTTATATCGTATGTATTATTCAATAAAAAGAAATATATATAAAAAAAAGTGTTTTGCCGTGTGTGGGCTACATGCTGCAATCAAATGCAGAATCTGATACACAAACAATATGTGGATAGGAATGGTTTCAAAATAGTGTTGCTTTAATAATAGAGGTGTTGCGGCCAACACCAGCGTGAAGTTAACTGGTGGCAACTAGCCTGAGACGGCAAGAAAGAAGAATACATAGTTTTCAAACTGTGAGAAGGCTTTCAAACGATGCATCTGCCTTGAATAATTCTCCAACTACACTTAAAAATGAGGGGGCGCGGTGGCAGAGTGGTTAGAGACGACACGCCACAGGCCAAGCAGCGCCACCAGTTCGCATACCGCCTCCAGCTTTTCTGCAATGTATTCCCCGGCCTACAATGTATTCCCCGGCCTCTTCATCCCAGTTTCCGATTTAATCCTGTCACTATCTCTCTCAATAAAGGATGAAAAACTGCATGCACCCAACTTTAAAAATGCTTTTCATCATGTTAAAGTGAGCTACATGTTTAGGAATTAAATACATTTCAGAAAGAAGTGTTATTATCCTAATGTATTTTTTAAAACATGGTTTTAATCTTTGTATGCTACGGTTGGCAAGGTCTGTAATGTCTGACCAAATATTGCCAGATTTTCATCTACATTTGGTACGAATAGTGGACTCATTTAAAACGCCAATAAAAGACTCTGCACTAGCGGCAACTTTAATGACAATCAGTCCATAGATGGTGGTAAAGCATGTAGAACGTGACATTGAATGCATCCCGTTTAATTTTTTCCTAAAAAATGTAAAAGCAAAAAAAAAAAAAAAAAAGTAACCACACCATCCATGTGACTTGCAATTTATTGCTATTGAATTCAATGTCACTGTCAAGCAGGTGGACTCCTGGATTATGGCGTCCATGACACACAAAGCGTGTCACATAGATCGTGGGAGGATTTATCCAGCCAGCCATATAACTGACACATAGTTCCGCTGGCACGCATACACACGAATCACACGCCGGAGGGCATGGAGGCATTAACATCAAGACTCCTCAAAAAACAACTGAAATCTAATTAGAGAAACATTTATTCCGGTGACTAAGTGTTCTATTCCATTCCAAAGAGAGTGACTAAGCCAGAATGGCCATGAACTCTAAAATACAATTGAAGCAATTGAAAACATTTGTATCACAAATGTCATTGTAAGGAAAAGTAGTGCGATACTGCTGTAACATCAAATATGCAAGTAATTAAATATTATAGCAGATGAATGGATGATGAAGATTGATGAATAACCATAAGTTTTTCCAACACAAAATATGGAAAATACAAAATATAATAGTTTTGAAAAGAAAAAAACGTCCCAAATGTGTAGGGGGGAGGGGTAGTGTCAAATCATAGGTATTCGGCAACACCACAGCGCTGCTAGCATTTGCGCGACCTCTAATCTGGAATTGTCACATTAATCGCATTGCTTCATACTGGTCAAGCCTTCAATCTTGGGTGTACAGGGCTGCATGTTTTTTTGCTAAAAAGTGGCACTCGTTTGTTTTTCATTTTGGTTTTCTCACAATATTGTTTATCCCTCTCTGTGT